>QRAM01000092.1:3449-100492 GCA_013436055.1 Halocynthia roretzi | reverse complement strand
GCATTTAGGTATGTTTAGAGAATGTGAGGAATTGAGTTTTTGATTAAGCCCACTTTCTGAGTTAAGATGTCCCTCCACAAAAATTACTCTATATAATTTACAATGTGGATCCATACATATGAGAGTGATATCACAAATGCGGAATGCAACAGTGATTCATATTCGTCGTCTTCGGAAAGAACTCTGATTGAAAGATTTAATAACAGCACATTCTCATCTCGTTAAAGAAAATGAAATAAGCCAAATGAAAAATTACCTGAATATACCCGTCATTTACGACAGGATATGTACACTAGTGATATGCAATGAAGAAAGTTTGTCCAAAAAGCAGTTGAGTTTTTGAGTTTTGATTTTCAAAAGTGTTCTATAATCGGGAAACTTATTTTTATACTTATACTTAACGTAGGACGTTGACTACCTTCGTAGAATCCAAGACCTCCATTTTATTGGAATTTATGTAGACAATTTCCAAGTTGCCATCGATGAGAGTGCAGTTGGTGTATCTACGATTGAAGGTTTCCATTTGTATTTTGGTGCTCTGTGAAGAGCTCAGTCGATACGTTGTTCCTTCACAAACTGGAAAATGAGTTGACAATGACAATCAATTAATGCATACGATAACACAGAGAACAGAAACCAGGGATAATGCTTTAACCCTGTGTGTCCTTAAGTTAGCCAGGAAATCAATTTACTAAACAGTTAATAAATGAAGTAGAAATCATGTATATTTCATGCAGAAAATACCTAGATACTTCAGTGGAAAATCAATTACAGTGTCTCATGAAAATGCGAGCAAGCGTAAGCAATCTCTTGTCCAAAGGTATTGGGCACAGCCTAAGTCAAGTCCTAACAGGTTGAGTATGAATAATGTCTGGTCATGACTGGTTGACTACAAAGGTGTTGTATTGGTTGAGTGTGGGATGGTGTTTTTTTGCTCAACATGAGCTCTGGTATGTATATGACTTCTGTGAAGAAACTCTTAGTTTTCGGGTTCTAGCATTACAGAAGAAGATCGTGTAGCTGTAGAGTTTATGTTTGCAATTGCAATGTGCGACGTAGTAAGTACGATATAATTCAAATCTTCAATTAACAATGATCAAAACTATTCTGGCAAATGCAGCATACTAACATACACAAGTTGTAGGGAGTAAGATGCCTATTTCGCTACAGTAATGGTTTAGTACTTCAAAAAATATGTCCAATTATTTCAAACTCATATCAACCCGGATAATTTGGAAACCATCCCGAAAGGAACTGTAATAGGAGTAAACTTTCATAAACTAGTAAATGTATCCCATTAATAAGTTTTCAATATGCTACGCGACACGCATCAGTGTCAGACAGGAGGCGAACAGGAAGGAACACATATTAAGGAAAACGTGTTCCTGAAGTTTCCTTCATATAATATTAAATCAAGACGTTGATATTGATTTTTCTAGCTCTCCTCCCAGTTCGCAGCATACCGTAGAAAAAAACCTTTAGGCCTCACTATTATCCTTATTTCTCTTATGCGTAGCTGAGACTACTCAAACATGTAAACTGCAACGATAAGATCTTTTGTAAAACATTACAATAAACAAAGAGGGGTTTTTCTATAACTTTTACTTCTTTTTTATTATATCACCAGTGTGTTGTTTATTGAACCAGGGTGGTCGAAGGGTCTCGCTTATCGATTGCGAAGCACTGCGAGTGTGGCAAACATAATGAAAAAATCTTTAAAAACATGGAAGATAATTATCTAAAAGTCTATTTTAATCCAGGACAGTTAACATTCGGCCAGGTTATCGAACTACTCTTTTCAGTTAATCAATTTAGCATGGATAATCGTGGTGTATGTGGATCATCAGAAATTTATTACTAGTTTTCAAGCTTTTTTATGTGAATCCAAGAGTACAAAGGTAGTGAGAATAAAAATATAGTATGGACCACACATTAGGATAGCAAAATCACCTTAGCCTATACAGGGACTCTAAATGCATTGTACTTGCATCTCGCTGGTCCATAAGACACTTAAATACTTTTCATGCTGTAGGCAGTTCATAACTGTTTAATAATAATAATAATCTTCTCATATTCATTCTAATATTATTCACAGCAAGGAATGATACAAAAAGGGAAAATTTTAATACAAATTTTGGAGCCGATTGCTTCCTTCCGACGTTTGGTCAACACGTCGAGGGGTCAAGAAAGCTTAAAATGAGAGTAAATCAGATGAATTACATGGCAAAACTTATGCTACTACGATTTCCTGTGGTATATTTGGCGGCAGTGAAAGTTTGGTAAAGTGTCGAAACTACAAGCGAAGGAAATTCACGATATTTCTTATAGTACTTCATCCTGACATTACCCGGCATTAGATTTTTACTAATAAAATTGAATCATGCTATTGAATAATCCATCGTTAATGATATCACTTAAACATGTAGTAATGCTGATAGACAACATAAATCAATATTTATCGATATACACCTCTTTGTATTATTCAAACTTGGATAACTATTTATTCATAGGTGGCACATACATCAGAATGATTGAAATAAGCCCTAATGGTATTTTGTATAAAAGCGATGAACTTGCAATAGGTGCTGGGTAATGGTTCCACCAAAAGAGTCAAGGTACTGATGCCCCAAATTCTCAAGCCCTTAAAACAAAATATAATTTAGCTGCTTCATGCTTTCTGTTCACATTGACTTCACAGTTACATTCACACTTAGGGCTGATGAAGGTGAAAATCGTTTTATGTATTTCCCTTGTGATGTATTGGGTATGCTGCCCTTGTCATATTTTTTATAACTTTGAATCTTTAGAAAGGTACATCAACATACACCAGGCACTTTCTAGCTGCTCTAGCATATCCCTCTTGTTGCACATCATTATTACAGTTAAAACTCTGTATATAGGTGAGGCCATATATGACTCATCTTGTCATGGAATATTAGAAGCATTATTAATAGAATGTTTACATTGCCATTCAATGACTTCACAAAAATATAATGAAAACAAAGCTCCAAATGACTAGAAAGAACATGTGCAATATTGAAAGCATGATAAACACAACTCACTGCATTCTGTAATGTTACAGCATTTATTTTTGGGATTTGGCAAGTGGACGGTGATCCTTGGGTAGTTGCACTCGAGCTTAGGCTTTGGGCACACAACATTGTCGCATTCGGCGGCTAAAAATAAGTCAGAATAATGAATTTCCACAGAAAGACTCCTAATTTTAATTGAAGACAGAGGCACAACAATTACCAATATTGTGGACAGGCGTTATCAATACCGTAAATACAGTCAACAAGTTTTACTTATATTTACAAACTCAGTCACGTATGTCATAAATCATTGTCTACTCGGTTTCATATGAATGAATGTAGTGTTCTTACCTAATGTTGGATAACAGCATTGAAAAGAGAGAAAGAGGAACATGAAAAATAACTTCATGATGGCCACTGTGAGGTGTAATTTCCAATGATGTATTTGAGTTCGCAATTCACACAGGAATCTTCAACATAATTTTTACTTTAGCCAAGTGAAACTAATTCAATAGCAGATCTGCGAAGAGAATACAGTAGAAGGCTAAACATTACATGACCACTGTAGAATGTCCTCATGAATTAAGCAGAAAAAAAAATACAAATAAATATGATCAATGTTAAAAAGAAATTGTAAAAATTGTGAAAAATTACCTCATCTGCACTTTTAGACAACCTCATTCTAATATAAGCATGAACTGTCTACCAGGTCGGGCAATTTCTTGATAGTAATTAATTGTGTAATAGTACTGGACAATTTTATGTCTGCGCCTTTAGGCGACACTACTTACTCAATGATGTGAAAAAGCTTGCAGGCAAAAAAGTTTATTGGCTCACCGTTGGTGTATGCAAATGAATCACAATCTTACTATAAGCTAGGGTGATAAGTAAGCAAAGCTTATACTCAGAAAGTAAACAAAGCATTACTAACATATAACAACACTCATCAAAAGAGCTAAATACTGAGGTATACATAGTGTGTAATACAAAAGCTTACGACCATAAGAAATCAAGCAGGGCACCTATCATTCCTGCAGCTGGTTGCGCAGCAATTTAGTTATCGTAACAGGATATAATCGAGTCTCATAATCCAAGATTTACCAGCACTTCTACACTTGAGTAAAAAGGGAATAGGAGACATGAATGCAACCAACAGGAAGAGAGGGATGAATAAAATGACGGCGCCGAAGTGTTCCCTCGACTTTCTTGGGATATGGTGAAAACCGAGCATACTACATTATGAAGCTTCAACTGACACATGAGCATCAATAATTTTACCACATTGAAACGCCAACCTGATTTGACACCGTGCCAATATGTCATACATGGAACTGAAACTCGGTAATAAACCGGGTCGGGTTATGTGAGGGCACAATACCTAATTTTTTTATTTCAATTTCTCTCCTTCAGAAGCAATCATGGTCTTCAAAGGAGGAAGTTCAGAGAGAGAGAGAGAGATTCCAACAGGGGTAAAAAAGACACTCTAGAAAGAACATTTACTCATGTTAGGGGAAGCACACTGCACAGAAACATTCCCAGCATTGTTCATCAAAACTAACTTTACTTAATTGCTCTGAATGAATATGATTCAACCATAAAACAGTTTCTGCTACATGCAAATAATATGGAGATTCTTTTATCTAAAAATGTGGTTAGATATGGTTAAAAACTAATCTATAGTTTATGAAACGGATAGGGCTGGGGCTACTGATCGTCCCACTCACCCAACAACATAACTTGCCTATTTCTCACAATTTCAGCATAGCAAAGTTTGGTCTCGTTTGACCTTGCAAACTAAACTGCTAAAATAAAGGAAGAGACACAATCAAATAAACAGCTATGGATTCGGATCAATCTAGAGTCCTGGAGAAAAGAATTAGAAATATTTACTTCAACTACGTTCAGATATATAAACATTTGGTAACTTCCATGCCTTCGGTACCAAGACTACTTATGCGAAAACATCACATGAATAGAATTTAAATTATGCAAATACTATTACAGACCATTGAACCCAAACAAACTCGTATAATGAGGATGTTATCCCTCTAACTAGATGATCGGGTGTAATATTGCTACTATTTGAATCGAGGGTTGGGGTTAGGGGGTTGTTTTTTAATTATCTCAACAAAATTCTCAATTCATATTTCATTGCATACAGCCCTACATATGATAGCAATAAGAAAGTGACTATCTAAACATTGTGACTAAAACAATAGCTAACTCTCCTACATAATTTTACTCTCCATGGACAAGTGCAATTTAGTGTTTGATTTTAAACAACGTAAATTGAGCCAACTATCACTTCGGGGCTTAGGACTATTCTACAACTATAAGCAAGATTCACAACGACTAAATATTGAGTGGATGGCAAAATCCATCCAGGGTAGAGTGGTTTCAATAATCCTGTGTTTATTCTAAAGCTAGTCGTAGGAGACTTCACAATTTACCTTTACCAGCGGTAAATATTTGGCGCTTGGGCCGATAAAAGTAAATAACAGCTCGGTAGTATCGTAGGTTCCTAGCCAAGCCTTGGCCTGTTAGCTGAGTTAAGTTATTGCATGTTCTGAGTTATGATGAAAATATAAAATAAACATACCTTTACCTCCTCTGAACTAAGCTAAACTGTTTCGCCGCTACTTGTTAATTGTCATTGTTCTGTGAACATGAATGAAGAAAAACTGTCTATCCCTGTCATAACTCACAAACAGAATGAATGAGAAAGGGGAATGAAAGGTTGTGACATCATAACTCAAGGGCGCCAGCTACCGATTACTTCTGTGTAGTTGCGGACGATCGGCAATGTGTTTGACATTCTGAAATATCATTCAAAATCCGCTCGTTTCTGGTTTACTACTGTCGGTTAAAGAGAGATGTTCGACTAGAGAATCACACATATAGCTCTTGTTGATAAAATCACTGATATCTGCGAAAAAAACCTTGTATATATATATATATATAGTAATCTACGAAAACCAATCGCCACACCGGAAGTGGTCATGGTCACTTGGTATTCAAAGATCACGCGTATACATCTTGATATACTTTCTAAACAATATCTTTTTGTGCCTTATTACCAGAGAAACAGAATCGACAAGATCAATTGCTCCTATCCTCGACAGTCTTAATTCCGTATTTGATGATATAGCCACAAAAAAACGTTGAGAAACTAATTTCCTCACGTAATAAAACCTATAACAGAACCACGCGATGAAAACATTCAACAACTAATCTTCTGTACTACTGATAAGCTAATAAATGCATTATTTTCACAACATAGGATTTTAATACAAATAATAAAATGAAAATTTAATAACAGCAGGTTATCTAAAAATGTATTTCAATTAACATCATCATTGCTGCATTTGCGTCACCAAAATATCGTCATGTTGAATCTCACAAGAGTAGAACAACAACTAGGACCCACAAACCAAAAGAAATGTAAGCTAAGAGCATTGCAACATGCCTTTGCCATTCAAAATTAATTCAATATTGTAGTATTTAAAAACATGCAAAAAACTGCTTCGCACTAATATATGTATTGCACAGCTTTTGAAGAATACAAGGGAAGACTTTAAATCCTACAATATGTTTATACAGAATAAATACAGAGTACTAATAGACTGGCAAATTGAGTTTGACACAAGAAGAAGCATATTCTTATTTAAACAAAAATATAAGGAACAAATCTTGAAACAAGTGCTAATAAAGGAAAGGTCATTGAAAAATCACAATGAGTTTTCATCCAGCATTGGAAACATTAATGGAAGGGAATGAATTGGGATGCATTAAATATTCAAAACAGTAATAAAGTTGACTTGACTCTTGTAAAAAGTACCCAGGATTGTGTATGCTAGCTTGATCGTGCTGTGATGAAATGTGCAAATGCATATATGAAAGAAAATTTTATCATATACTCAAAGATAAAAACCAAAGTGTAGTATATGTATATCATTGTACTAAGGTTGAAATACAATAAATAAAACAGAAGTAAGACACGATAAAAGTAACAACTGCCAAAGGCTAAGTTACACCACCTTAAATGCTAAATTCTAGACTAAAAAAATATTAATAATTATTGAAATATTACCCATTTGTGTATGCTTCTGAATGAAATTGAACATGGCTAATCAAAATGTTATTGTATGCTGCTCATAATCTGAACTACATTACGGAAAATGCATGCAGATTTATAGCCTCACTGCACTATTTCAGTGAACAAAGATAGTATATGTATGTATGCTTACCCTATTGAAGAATATGAATTCAGTTTAAACAGTGCAAAAGTAGTAATAGATATCTGTATTTCATAGTAATTTGTTGGCACTTATACTGTATTGGTTATAACTGAGGTGAAGAGCAATGGACTGCACTTGTTTTGTACTTATATCTACCCATAATCAAGTAAGAATGATATACAGTGGTTGTTGAAGGTTTGGGGGATTGCTTTTGCTTAATTAAGAAAAAGACACACAGAACTTCATCGTCACAAGAAAAACCGTAACAATATGAATCAATAACAATTCCTAAGCTCAATGTCAAGTATTATTATCATCTGAGTAACTTTTCAATTTCCAGGTACAGGAGAGGGGACTGAAGAAAACGTGGCATAGTCATAGTCACCAGTTGAAGCTTGATGGAATCTTCCTCTGTAAGCAAAGTCTTCATTGTCCGAAGTCAGTTGCTCCGACACTACGACGAGGGGGGTTGTCACCATCGGAGTGATGACTATCTGTTCTGGTGGTAAATTAGTGGTCCTAGGAATAACAGAAATACAAGTTAGATCTTCTCCAACTCTTTCAAAACATACAGGGGGGATCCGTCAATGGAAAATAGTGAACTACAAAGAGGAGAGTTCTTACCGACAACAACCTCTGGTCGATTGTTTCAACCATTCGATGAAACTAAACTCGTTCGTAACACCAGGATTGACACCGGGATTCGCTTGCGAAATGTAAAAATATACCAAGGCAAAGGCGAGAATATTCATCAGTGCATACAGCCACTGTATTAGAAACATGACCACTATGCTGAGGACAACCTGAAAAAGGTAATTTAAATAGGCAAGTCAGAAAATCAGTACATCAACAGACACATTCTTCCCTCAACCATATTTGTAGCACAAGAAAATTTGAATCAGCAGCTATAAGCCTGCGTTTCCAAGTTCAAAGCGTTAATTTGAGCGAGTTATAAGTGACACTCCATTTTTGATTCAGAACAAGTTTTAGCTCATAGTAAATAATGTTACAGGATGAATGCCTACTCTTTTCAATAAAAATTTTGAATTGTTATTTCATTGTGGTTCCATTACATATTGTTACTCTACATTTAGCACCAACAACGCTAAATTTACATTACCCACGCAGGGCATTGCGTTTTGCATGGAATGTAGCATGACTTACTCCGAAGAGTGATGACCATCTATTACACAGATGGCTGTACCAAGACCTCGGTTGTCGGAGAATTTCTTCATACTCTGCTTCTTCCATAGGTTCCTGAGCCACGTCGATAGGTTTCTTCTTCTTCTTCTTTTTCTTTTTTTTCTTAACTGAAATTAAACTTGCTTTGTCGCTCGAGGTGGTCGGATTCGAGCCAGTGTCTGTAGTTATCTCGAACTCAGACTTCTGAATAGAAAACAAACATGTAACACAATGCTAATGCAACAAAATCTTAGGACAGAGTACTTCAACTTCTTGGACTAATTTCAACTTGGAAATTGATCATAAAAGCAACAATAATTCTGGTCAATGTTGGTACCAAGTATTCCACAGAAAGTGGTGATTGTTCCTCAAAGAAATGGTACAATCATTTATGTAACAGATATTTCAGCTGAAACATAGTAAAATTCAACCCATCGACCGAGCTGTGTTATAAAGTAAAATTTGTAACATACCTCTGAAACCTCAGTTGGATCCTCTTCTTTTGCAATCTGGCCAACCTCCATCTCCATGTTAGTGACTGTAGGTTTAGTAGCCTAAAAATTCAACACAATTGATTAGTTTCTACCTCTAGTGATGGGCAGATGAATTTTTGTTAGTCAAAATGCACTCTGTTAGATAAATTCGCACCGCAAATTTAACCTGGAGTTCGTCAGTGGACTCTGCTACAGAATTGTAGGTATCCACCTTCTCTTCCTGTACTTCAGGCCTTTTTTCCACGTCCACATCAATATCCATTACATTTTCATATGTCGCCTCCATATCCAGCACCTCATCTGCAGAAGTTGCCTGCAACTTTCGGTCCAGTAAAAAGCTCTCCTGCAGGTGTTCGCGACCTAGAACCATGGAATAAGGAATATTTGAAGAATAATTAGAATTGTTTTTTGTATAGATCAGCCCGATAGAAGTTGAAATATATATTACTTAATGACTTAAATTATACATCCCATCTCATAAGACGCTACAAGTGGTAAAACGCACCCTACCTAGGTATTTTACATCATAACCTTACAGTGGTAAGACGCACAGTAATTTTTAGGGTGATTTTTAAGGAAAAAAAGTGTGTCTTATGAGACGGGAAATACGGTATATATTATTTTCAATACAAACTAACTTTAGGTCTAAATTAAAAAACTGATTTTCTTTTTTGGCCAATGAAAATGTACAAAATAAATGACGGTATACTAAAAAGAGACCCCTTGGTACAGATAATTGCAGTAAATAAAGCTCACCACTTTTAGGCAATATCTCCGGTTGTTTTTGCATCAATTTGGCTTCCCCATCAGAAGTCTCCCCTTCTGACGTGCTTACAGGCTGCATACAAATAATATTAAAATCCCCATTCAAAATGAAAGAATTCATATTTAAGCCAAATAAGACAATGAAATTGTGACTTACCGGTTGATTCTGGAATATTTTGTTGAGATCTTGACTGAACTCATGCATTGTACCTGTTGGTACTTTGTGAATGCTTCCATACGTCTGTGTTTTCTCCACAGAAACTTTTTTTTCCGATTTATCATAATGCACCTGCAACACAATTTAATTCCATATCTCTTTATTTACCTTCAACTCTATCTAAATTGCACCTTTTTATTTGGTGTTATTAGCATGGTTAGCATTAGCGTGGCTTAACCATATTAAAAATTTATTGTTGGAGATTAGTGGTAATATGCGGATAAAAGATAATAATTTTTATTCACCATTTTTTCTCTCTCTGTATCATCATTCATTTTCTATATTAATATCTTATTATATCTATGGTTTTCAACCATTCAATGTGTGGCTTATACAAACAAACTCAGATTTAATAAGAACAAGATAAAGTTCAATCCAAGGTTTGGCAATATGGACAGCAAAGATTAGTTCCAGTAGATAAATGGCTTACAGGCTCAAACAGGATTAAGGTAACTCTGGTGGTAACACGGCAATATGGAGAATAGTCAGAAACCAAAATCCACAAGGAACTTGAATTTTACCAAGCGAAGCTAGTAATCCTACCGTGTACTTTCCAAGATTCTTGATTTGCAGGTCGTAGGTCATTGCCAATGCAAAATACGAGTAATCGATTACAGCATAGACTAGCATGAAATTGCATGTGATGACTGGAGATATCGCGTTTAAATTTCCGACAAATATGAACAGGAGTGTGATGAACCCAGCAGCACAAATAGCAAGAATTGGAGTTTTATTGGCTCCAAACTGAAAACAGATGAACTGTTAGCCTCATTTCTCAAACCGTTCTTGTAAACTCGTAAGCATGAAAGCCCAAATGGCTTTTATTGTAGATATTTTCTATATATTATTTATATTGTCGGCCAAAATTTTCTCTGATCACTGAACGACAATTACTAGCAGTTGACCGCATCTTCTACACTTGACACAATTGAATAAATAAATATTAATCTTACCCCCTTTCCCAAGAAATTTAATTGCTGGAACGACATTCTGATTGGCAATGCATTGAAGTACTCGAGGTGCGCCATACAAGCCTTAATACAAAAAAAATATTGTGTAATACGGAACTGGCTAAAATGTATTTGAAATAATATTGTGCAACAGCAAATTCAGAATCTTTCAGATTTAACTACTGCAGAATAGTTCGATTATTCCGACGTCAGTTATTAAAGGTGAGGAGATTTTCTGCCCTATGATTCACTGTCAAAAGTGTCAATATAACCTGTCTTAATATTCCTTTAGATGATTTTCATAGAATTATATCAGGTAACGTCCTTGAATTGTCAAATTGTAGGAATAGCATTCAATAAAGAATTCTAACAATGCTTAGGAACTATTCTTTCTTGACATCCCTAGTTACTGAATAAAATACTAATTCACAGGTTTACCTGTACTACATGACGATGTACTGGACATATAGATCCCGGCAAGCCACAAAACTGATACAGCAGAAACCTATAAAAAAATGAGGAGCATGTGTTGAAGGTGAGCCTAACACTAAGAGATGAGGCACATATAGTTTATTACATAACCTAACCTATATATACATTAATTACCTTTTCAGCAATCATAAAATCTTCCTGAAGAAAAGAACGCAGACAAGTGGAACCAAGTAATAGCACAAACAGGAGGTAGAGAATAAAACTGTTAAAAATAGAAAATCAAAGCGTGCTAGCAAAAGGAATTGGATGTGGCTGTTCTACAGGTCGCATACAAGTATGTATCTATATATATAAAGAGGAATTCATATGTGTGTCTCTACAAAGCTGTAGCCAGCCAAACCATACACATTAAAGAGCTGAAATTGTGCACGGAGAGTCCCCTCGGTGGATTTCACAGAGCTATCTGAATTTCTAGCTGTGTACTTTACCTTGTACTTCTTGAATATCTTGGAATTGAGCCAAAATCTGGGAATTATTGCTTCAAATGTTTCAAACTAGATAGTGCAATAGTCCTATTACGTTTCTTTATTCTTTTTCCTGTAACCAATCTAATTACTGCAAGCAGTTATGGATTCGAAACAGGTCCTAATTTTGATGACGTCATATTGGAGTGAGATTTCCCATACACGGCAGCAATCCCCTTTTCGTTCTTTTCTCCCAAGCAACTACGGGGAACTCCACTAGTAAAGATTGATTATATTCTAATCTATATTCTACTCACCTGAGAGTAAGCGCAGATAGTGTTCCTATTGGTATACTCTTTGCAGGGGTTTTGAGGTCTCCAGACATGTTAACTCCTGAAAAAACAGGAAAAATATTGCTATATAAACTTGCCTCCAATTCCAGCTATTGTTACCAATGTGCAAATCTGAACAATTACCAGGGATATCCTAAGCAAATCCAAACAACAAAACACCCATACTTCATACCCACGGACAGAATGAATGCTCTGGCTGTGTAGCTAGGCTATGAATGAGGGTGCCATAAGATTGTAAATTTATTGACAAGGGACACCAAAAGGTGTTAAAAAATGGTGCCATGTTGTTTTCAACTAGTGCATGATTGTCATAAAGTTTTGTGGGTCTTCTTGTGTCTAAGTCTCTACTTATTGCGCCTTATGGTGAATATAGCAGCATCAAATATTTTGATCACTGGTAAGATACTCCAAATTGGTCATTTACCTGCCATAACTCCAGTGGCTGTCGGGAAAAAAACTCCAAATACAGTGAAAAAATTTTCCCCCTTCTGGTACGAAGGCGAGGTGTTGTTATGAAGAACTTCTGCCGAATAACCAACAAATCCAGCATCTGCATATAACAAAAGGGACATATTAATTTGTTTTACTGTACAAATATATAGTGGCCGATGGATCAATGCCAAGCAAGGAGATTGTATCTGTACAGGATTATTTCATCACCCATATGCGAGAGGGAACTTTCTCCTGGATAGCAATTCGCATACTGTTTGAAGATGACAATGACCTTATTTATTTTGCAAACTACCAAGAAGGAAAGGTATGTATGAAAAACGCCTTCATGCCATCAGGTCTTTTGTACAAGTTTCATATTTTAGTACCTAATTGGCGTTACACATGATTGAAATATACCATGAAGGCCACGCCCCATCAGCAAACAATTACTTCCTCATTTCAGTACTATTTTACCAACACCGATCACTAGATAAAACCCATGTGCTGATACCTTTATAAATATACACCCATGCTATTCATACAGAAGATTTTATAGTATATCGATATGGAGGACTTGACCTGAGAAAGGTCAAAAATCTAGAGAGAAGGTAAATTATGAAGGAAAAGCAAATATATATACAAGAAATTATTGAAGGTATGAAAAATTTATATTATGAATATTTTTCACTTTCATATTTTACAATGTAATGAGCAAAATTTACCTGGATCTGTATGCACCAAGGTACCAATGAGGAAGTCGCAGGTGGCGATGAAGAGTACGAAAAGAAGAATGAGTTGCAGGCGGATGACCCACTTTACACCTACAAAGCATTAAAATGATTTACTTTAAGTATGTTGTATTAGCGTACAAATAGTATATATTTTAAAACTTTACCTGCTAAATTAATAGCGAGTAGAAGAAACAGGGTGAGGATGGCCACCCCTCTCACAGCCCAGTCATTCTGCCACTCAAAGGTCTCTGTGACAGATTCAGCAAATCCAGTGCAGTACAAGGCAGAGACAACACACTGTATAAACATATAAAATATGCTAAATTTATCAATTCACTCATTCACCCATAAACTGGATTTTATTCTCTGGCCCGTGAATATATGTAAAAGGAACAATATAGCCTTCATACTGAAAGGTTCAGAGACTGCTGTTCTAGCACACAGTTGCACCAACAAACACTTACCATGCCAAACGCATACATAACACCAACGGTACCACCAATTTTTCCTCCTAGGACATGAGATACAATAAAGTAAACGCCACCACCATGGACATCTCTCAGCCTTTCACATACTCCGATTGCAGCTAGCGATGCCATGAGCGCCACAATGATGGTTATAAATACGATTAAAACTGCTAAACCCACGCCGACATTGCCCTTAAAAATAAATGGCAAAGTATTATAACAAACTCATATTCAAACTGCAGACTCTCAAGTATGATATACAAATAAAGAATTCGTACCACCATCCATCCTGTGCGAAGAAATAAGACAACTCCAAAAATGTTTATGAGGCATGAGGTGAAAACACCATCCCATGTACCAAACAGGATAGGTTCTTGTACGAAGAAGTGTGTCTTCCACCATGGTTTCCGAGACTATAAAAAATGGAATATGAGCCTCTTGGAAAAGAAAATGATGCTGTATAATTTGTAGAATATAAGTACTTTCTACTGGAACCGATGAACGAATTCTGAAAATACTAATTACAGACTGCCAAATTATCACAAAAATATGAGGAATGAAACTACTATAACATGGCTTAATATGGTCAAAATAGCATCTAGCCATTGAGAATGTTGTGTTCTATCATTCAGCATTCATCCAGAATACTATACAAGGGTTACTACACTATATTTCTAAAATACATAATTAATTTTTCACTATGTTTTTCTAAACTATAGGACATTAAAATGTAAAGAGAGCTGAATCAATTCAGCAACAATGGGCATTTGGAAATGATTTCGAACAGGAGACCGCGAGTAAACGTAGCCGCTAACATGGCACGTCCCTCAAAGCAAATATTTACAAGCGGTAGAAATAAGCATGAATTGGTATCAACTGATTCGTGAGGAAGGCGCCATATGGCGATATGAAAATCTACGATTCCAATGTGGCTGATTGATTTACGTAGGAACAGCCTGGCATTACCGAATAAAAAAAACATGGTAGTCATTTCATATCTCATATACTATAGCAACCACTTAGCACATACAATACTACAAGATTCGAACAAATCAATCTGAATTGTGGTTGATGGTCATTGTTGATAAAGAAAGCGTGACGTGTCGGTCACATTTATAAAAAAACATGGCGACATACCTAGGCAACTGAAGTCGTTATTAGATTAGCTATTAATAATACAAGGTATATATAAATACAATATATACACACTGCTCATTGTCACCTGTTAGTTATTTACACAAACTTCCAATTAAAGAAATTGGAAGATTTTCTTCAAGGGAAACATAATTTTGACTTTTAAACATCTTACTAGGTAAAGAGATAAAGTTAAGGTCTTAAGACTATATGAAACGAATACCTGTGTAGCCTCTTCATGGAACAATTCTTTGAATTCTCCATCAGCAGAACCTTGTACAGGGTCACTTGCTTGTTCAGCCGCTGTTTCATTAGGAGTACTGTCGCCCATATTAAAATTTACCATCTGAAGCAACAACAAAAATGAGTTGCAAATAGTTATTACTGGGAGATATGTGGTTGTATGACATTTAAAACAGACTGACCATACAACTACTAGTTTATTCACAACTGTATCTCTGGGAATGACTCATAATTGCAATTTCACTGGATGATTCCCATTTATTTGCAACTATAAACATGTGATTCATTAAGTTTAACCAAAACAAAACCAAATGAATGATTCCCAACCACGAGTGGTATGAGTAATCAGTATCCACGTTCCTAAAAACATAAAAGCCTAGGAAACAAAACGTATACGCAAACATAAACACACCATGCATGCATGAATATTTATGAAATTTAATCCATGACATAGTATTTAAATTGCTAGGGAAGATGAAATAAATAATAGCTCATACTGCAACTGGTAAATAATTTAAAAAGATGGTCAATAGCCTCATTTAACATAGTAAGAGCATGTTCTGTGTTCTAGGTCACCAATGAATTCACATGCATTTCCTTGAATAACCTACTGCATATACAAAAACTAGCACATCACCGGTTTTGTCAATTCCCTGAAAAGATGACCATTAGACCTCTACAACCAAATACTACCAGTATGGGATCTAGGCCAAGCATACTAAACAGCACCAATTCAAATTCTCACTTTTATTTTTTGCTCTAATTATACTCAATCAAAAATACAATAATACTCTGAATGTTCTACAACTAGGCTGAATGGTGAATCCCTCACATAAACGAATCCATATCTCTGAAAACAACAGGTGAACAACGGGACTCAATTGAAGTATTTCCTGTCACAGAAAAAGCTATTCCTGTGTTCAACTAAACATTCCGGAACATATGACATAATCACTAATGACGTAATTTGCTTACCTGGACATCACGAATCCACTTGAGATGATGAAGCCAATCTGAGATTACTGACAAATCTTGTGGCACTTCTGGGAGTATTTTAGAACTAATGCTCTGAGCTCTTCCGGTATATATCTACAACGTAATGTACAGCTATTGAACGCGAATGCTTACAGACGTGTGAGTGACTACGTATCTATTCTCTCGTTACTGGGCGAGTGCGTACAGGATATATTCCGCGTTCAAAACAACGTAATCTCCGAAAGCAGTTCACCGTTAGGTCTTGACGAAAAAATCTATACATATAAGCCTCGTATGCACAGCAACTAATGGGGGCCGTTATCCTCTTTTTAAGTCACCAAGGTAACAAAACCCGTTAATTCCACGAAATTTACTGAACAAACACTGTAACTCGCGAACCAAATGCCGTCCCACTATATATGTCACACCAATGAATGTAGAATTCCATAACGAATCTATACATATAAGCCTCATATGCACAGCAAACTAACGGGAGCCGATATGCTCTTTTTAAGTCACCAACCACCTAGTTACTTAACCAATATTGGATAATGTTCATTTATAAGCGTGGATTGTACTTTGCCATCTAGCGGTTGGAAGTTTTTACTTCACTTAACAGTTTTAAATGTGATCCTACAGTGACATCTAGCGGTTTTGATATTTTTTACTTCACCTAACGGTTATAAATTATCCAATCACGCTAAAATTAGCATATATGAGATGTAATACATAAACCAACATTCCCTGAAAAATTTGGGTCGACTAATTCAGGTTAATCAAATCAACAGGAGCCGTTATCCCCTTTTCAAGTCACCAACCCACTAGTTACTTAACCTTAGCCTAAAAAGAAGATAACGACTCCCGTTAGTTTGCTGTGTAAATGAGGCTTGTATGTATAGATTCGTTATGGAATTCTACATTCATTGGTGTGTCATGTATAGTGGAACACCAATTGATCCGTGGGTTATTAAGGGTTGTTTAACGCGGGGTCACTCGTTACGACCGACCGAAATAGGTATTCGAGTTTCGAATAGATTTTTCCGCGGTTAAACTAAATCAACCGACCCAATTCTTTCAGGGAATGTTTATTCATGTATTATGTCTCATATGTGCTAATTTTAGCGTGACTGGATGATTAGAAGTTCATTTATGAGCGTTACGGGAAGTAAAAAAAAATCAACCGCTAGATGTCATTGTTGGATCATTCATAACCGTTAAGTGAAGTAAAAACTTCCAAGGGGGGGATGGCTAAGTACAATCGACGTTAAGTAACCAGGTGGTTGGTGACTTGAAAGAAGGATAACGGCTCCCGTTAGTTTGCTGTGCATATGAGACTTATATGTATAGATTTGGTATGAAATTATACATTCATTGGTGTATCATATATAGTGAGACGACAATTGGTCCGCGAGTTATTAAGGGTTGTTTGACGCGGGGTCACTCGTTACGGCCGACCGAAATAGGTATTCGAGTTTCTAAATAGATTTTTTCGGGGTTAACTTGAATCAATCAACCCAGCTTTTTCAGATATGTTTAGTTTATGTATTAGGTCTTATTTGTGCTAATTTCAGCGTGATTGGATCAGGGGAAGTTCATTTATAAGCGTTAGGTGAAGTAATAATTTCTAACCGCTAGATGTCACTGTTGGATCATTTATAACCGTCAAGTGAAGTAAAAACTCCCAACCGCTAGATGGCTAAGTACAATCGACGTTAAGTGACTAGGTGGTTGGTGACTTGAAAGGGGGATAACGGCTCCCGTTAATTTGCTATACATATGAGACTTATATGTATAGATTCGTTATGAAATTATACATTCATTGGTGTGTCATATATAATGGGACAGCAATTGGTTTGCGAGTTATAAGTGTTTGTTCAGTAAATTTTGCGAGATTAACTGGTTTTGTTACCTGGGGTGGTAACTTAAAAAGAGGATGACGACTCCCGTTAGTTTGCTGTGCATATGAGACTTATATGTATGGATTCGTTATGAAATTTTTCATTTATTGGTGTGTCGTATATAGTGGGACGGCAATTGGTCCGCGAGTTATTAAGGGTTGTTCCACGCGGGGTTACTCGTTACGGCCAACCCGACACGGGTATTCGAGTTTCGAAATAGATTTTTTCAGAGTTAATCGAAATCAATCGACCCAATATTTTCAGGGAATGTTGGTTCATGAATTACGTCTCATATGTGCTAATTTTAGCGTGATTGGATCATTAGAAGATTAGATTCATTTATAAGCGTTTATAGACCAGGCACTCGGGTCCGATCCATCCTAACTTTAATAAACCAGCGGTTAGAACCGCGTACCCCAGGTTTACCATGCTTCAAATCAACATGAACAAAATTGTGAACAGTGTTCTGATGCATATTGTATATTACAAACAATATTCAGCTTTTAAACCCTGAATATTACTCCTTGAATTTTCTGAAAAACGCAGGAAAAAAATGATAACAAAGCAGTGCAATGTTGATAATGCATAAAGAATCCTCGTCAGAGTAGTGCCCCAACCCTAATTCATCATTTGAGCAATATAGCGTTCCCAGACTTTTAATTCAGCAATGCATCACTGATTACCAGCAACATCTAATCCAAACATTGTTGAATAATTATTGTAAACCATATGAAAAATGGTGTTATGCTATTTTCATATCTGACAATTGTTGGTGGTATATCCTACCACACATGTACCCAAAGACTGATGAAAATAACAGTGGAAAACACAATTGAGTTTAAAAATTAGAATAGAAATGCCTTGTTCAAGGAAAACCGATTTAAAAAAGTAATGGTTTGCAAAAGGACTAGTTTCAACTGAAAAAGTAGCTCTTATTTTTTTTAACAAGACCTTACCACTAGTTTTTCATGCAAGACAAACAATAGCCTGAGACAGTAAATGGCAAAGAGTTACCTGGAAAATAAATAATAATCATGTATACAAGTTCTCTGATATGAATGATGAACTATTTTTTAGTGTATAACATACTTTCCATTCAAAAGGTAGGTCTCAAAATTCTTCTTCATCCTATACACCAAAGGTACAAACATTAGAAAAGTTTCTTGAAGATAAGTTTGAAAATATGGAAACTCTATAGACCAGAGCCTTAATACTAGAAAAATACTAGATGTTAAACTCACAGGTCTTTATGTCAACTAGTTCGATCTTGTCCTGGCTCATTTTGATTTTGTTCTTCCTCTTTGTTTGGTACCTCTTTCTTACCAAACTTTTGCTTGAAGAAGCTCATTGTCTTTTTCAGGAATGTATTATGCTGTGAATCTGGATCGATCTTCACGAAGCGACTGGAGGAATTAGTAGTCAATAGCAAGAGTTAGCAGTCTTTTATACATTATTCAAAGTATTGTAATGACCATTAGGTGACAATATTTAACTGTATATAAGTAGATTCTAAATATTATGATTTGTAATAAACACTAAACACATAAACTAACTACAAAACCGCAGTAGAAATTCACCGTGTCGTCAAGTTGTGCAAAGAACCAAATCCGATAGCCATCACTGTACACGCCAAGCAAATTACGTTGTAAGGCATAGAAAAATCAGGCACAGGAATGATGACAAGCAGAGTTTCAGTGTAAAGTCGTTGTACAGTGTCATCCTTTTCTTCTTTTCCAATGTCAGCCGATTTCACAGTTACGATAGTGGATCTAATGACAAAAAATTTTTTGGCTAACATGTACACATTACAATTTTCTACTAAACAAACAATTAAGATGTTACTCAAATGCAATGCATATCCACAAAGAATCCTACCCTACATAAAAACCATGATGCGCATCGGGAGGATGCTCTGTCCAAGTTAAGAAGCCCTTTGTGAATTGAATCATTATTTCAGCTGTGGAAGAAGCCGGGACAGTGATTGCGAACTCCAGAAAGTGAGACGACTGTCGGATTCTCGCTGGTTCAAACGTCAACATTTCTGAGAATAATGTTAAAATACTATAACTGTTATCCCCTATAAAGTATGAAAAATTCTTGGTCATTGTATGTATGTATGCCTGTTGTATAAGGTCAATGCCTTCCTGGCTGACTGAAAGTTGAGGTACATGGTGAAGATCATAGGTAAGGTATGGGGCCTGGATTTCAATAGTTTCAATGATATGTGCATCCCTCCCGTGATACCGCAGAAAGAATTTAGAGACACAGCTTTTCACAGGGATGGGAGTTTCCTGTAGAAAAGATAGTTGTTTGCAACTTATCACCTTACCCATATCAATTTTCCTTCCTGTTTTATCTTTTATTTCAAGGCTGTGAAGATTAACATGCAGAAACCAGGGAATCGTTTGCATCACGACCACAGATATGTTACTGGAGGCAGCATTCAGCAACCGACAATGTATGCCACCATCTTGGTGACCATACCCAGTCTGGTAGCAGTGAGGCACAAGTGGAGGCGGTGATGGCTGAGCTAGAGAAAATAAATAAGAAAGTTTGAGACATATAATTAAATGTTGAGCATACAATAAATCAATCCAGAACTATAGAATCGACTTCAGCCTTAATTCAATGAATTTATCTCTTACTGTATCCTGGTACTAATTTCCAGGTCACTCTAACATTTGTGATGTGGCTTTGTTGAATCAAGTCATACACGGCATATTTGTCTGTGGTATATTTAGGAGTTGGTTCTGCAGTAGTGCCCTGTAATAGTGAAGATAATAAAATTGATCATCACAATAAAAGCTTGTTACCTCTATGTCGGACTAGCTTGGAATTACGGTTAGCCCAAACTGATTAAATTGGCTCCGGCAAAAGTAATTTTTCTGGACTGAGCAAATGAATTTCTACAGTATACTCAAATCAACCTGTATTTCGAGTTAGCATGCCTTTGAAGTATAAAGGCCATGGTACTACCAAATCACACCGAAGGAAAAGGGATTTTGCTTACCTCAGGAACAACTAGCTTAATCAAACTACTTCTG
Source organism: Halocynthia roretzi (assembly GCA_013436055.1). Lineage (NCBI taxonomy): Eukaryota > Metazoa > Chordata > Ascidiacea > Stolidobranchia > Pyuridae > Halocynthia > Halocynthia roretzi. The sequence continues at coordinate 79,441 of QRAM01000092.1, read as the reverse complement.
GATAGTGGACAAGCACCACTAACTCTCTTTTTCACAAATTTGTCCAAACTAAAATCTAGAAAAAAGGGAGATAACACATTAGAAGACTTGGAACAAAGAAACAATGTCTCCACTGCTTTGATAAGGATTATGTTAGATTCAATAGGCATTCATGATGTCTCATAGATTAGGGTTAGCATGAACAAAATTAAACCTGGTTTTTGTCTTGTTGAGGTCCTGAGATCATGAACCACTGAGACCATCTGTTCCAAATGTAATGTTGGTTCTTGGCATTCACAGCCCTATTCAAAAAATTAAAAAGTAAGAGCAATGTCTGCATCACCCTCAATTATAACACAGTAGCTTTCGACTGAATCAGTTTCACTTGTTATCAATATCATGACGGAGTTAGGCTAACCTTGGAACAGCTTCTCTTGAAATGCAAACCAAGGGAAAGGAACTGGCTATGGTGCAATCTGGCTGGATTTAAAAGTCTAGCAATCCCAGACTTGAAATAAAATGAAAGAATAATATTAAAAAAATAATAATGAATACAATATAATAAAGGTTTCTCACATAAGATCCACAGGGCAGTGACTTCAACCATGGAGTGAGATTCTCAGTGCAAAGATTCTCTCGTGGAAGGACTGCATACCTCACCAAACTTCTAGAATCATCTGAAATGCAATCAATTCACATTTAGGAGAACCACACATACAGGACTAACGGAAATAAAATCATGCACTCAATACAATCGAGACTGTGTGAAAGCAATTTGGTTTGTTCAAAAAGATTCTTCGCTGATTGAGACATAAATGACATGCCTAGAACTTCATAATGTACAATGCCTCATTTCTTATGTCCATTAGAGTTGAATATAAAAAACTCTTGCTTGTCTAAATTTAAATATCGTCTATATACATTGCTTGTCATTAACATTGGGATGGCAGACAGACTTACTATTGCCCAAAGTGTGGTACATCTCTGCCAATATAAATAATAATAATAATGAAAAATTATAGTGGATAACAGAAGAGGATGTTATGAGTTTCTTACATCAATGTAGACATTAAAATATATCAGAGTTTAATGTGAGCAAAAGTATATGAGAAAAACTTGCTTCAAGTCTGAATTTTCATTATAATAATTGAATAATTACACATTTGGCCTGGTTTATTCTACCTTCTACAACACCTTCAGGTCTGAACGAAAGCTTCGGCGAAACAGTTTCTTTTTTGCTGATAAAATTGAGCGATGCGCATAGCAATCCGGATAACGTGTTGGTGAATCCATACCATGAATCATCGACACTAGATTAAAAAGGATTCTTCAACATTTTCAAAATTCTACAATGAAAAGTTCATACTTACCTCACAGTGCCTGGCTTGAACCACACCCAAAGTTGAGCCCCAGGTGGAGCCGGAAAATGAGGGTAACCCCACTTCTCATATCTCCAAAGGCCTTGGGTCATAGAAAGATGAAACTCCGTTACGTTGTACTTTCGTACTAGTTCTCCAAAGTTTCTTGGAAAAAGATTGTAATGATGATCTGTGATTAGAAAATACAAAAAAAATTTCAGAAAATACTTGACATAGTTTCTATTCATTACTATTAGGACTTTGTGGTTAGGCTTTTTTTGCATACCCTAATATCCAAACGTCAAGTTTCTGTCTGTCAGAAAATTAGGAGATAATAAACCAGCATTATGTGAACTCACCTTCAAATAAATCTAAATTTGATGAAACAGTTGAAAAATTGTAGACCATGTACAGCTGTTCATTATTGAACGGTTCCACAATCAAAGATTCCTCAAAATATTCTTCACCAAAGCACAACTTGCAGTTGAACAGAGTGAAGAGAGCAACCAGCAAACGAATCATTGTACGAGCTACCAATTATCACCAACAAACCTTTTACTTATTTAACTGATCCCTAGCATATACCGAATCCTATAAAATATTGAATCAACCATAATCAAACATGCCTAGAACGAACAACTTACTTTCCAATCAATCATAGCTGACCAACTGAGTTTAATACCACATCCATGTCAAAAAAATAAAAAGTACAGAGGAAACTTGCATTTTCTTAAACAATACTTTTAACAAATCGAGACGCATGCTTTTCAAATTGAATGATAGAAAACAAATATCGCCAAGGAAATTCTTAATTGCAGCGGTTCCCAACCATTTTTTAGCCATGGTAATAACAAAATCTTAATATTTCAATAACTTTACAATTCGTCATACGTACAACACAAACGATATTCAAGAATTTTCATGGCCTTCTATCACAATAATTATTACAGTTCCATTTACAAAACATTACATATTCCATTCAAGCTGCTGTTTCATTGGAAAACTCTGGCTTAATCATTAGTTTGAGCATAAAAAAGGTATCAACTGTTCAATCATATGTTGAAACTCTTGTCATGTGTATGATCATTTTGACAGATATTTTTTAAAGGTTTTAACAGATAATTGCTACCGAATTCTTCTCGAATTATAAACATAGTTAGAACTGTGTTATCATACTTTTTGAGGTTGATTTTGACAGGCAATACACTGAAAAGACATACGAGTAAAGACAAATCAGCATGAATCAAGTGGCAATATACAGATACTGTATTTTTAATGCATGAATTGTAAATTCTAGTGGACATGGCTATCCCTATGTTCCAAATTTGTTGATATTAAATTTCTGACATGTATGCAAATGGCATCTTCTATAAATGGTAGTAGTTTAGTTTTGGTGACATTTTGAGGACCACCATCCATAACACCCCAAACCCAACCAAATGTGAGCTGGTTATACGAAGAAACACATTACTAAACTAGTGCCCTCAAAAGTTATCATGATGTCATCTCATGAAAGAAATTACATATGCGCAGTTTACAAGGAATAACATTTCAAATAATTCACAATGATAAAGAATCAAGACTGAAAGAAGGAGTGGAAGAAGGCTTTGACGTTTCGAACCGATCCACCAGCAATTTTATATGACCATGCCATCATTACGAAAGCGACAATGTATGAAAATATCAGAGATATTAGGTATAAATCTCCTTTAGTGTTAAGAAGCGTCAATCCTGAAACAAAGAAATGGGAAGCAATGACACTAATGATAGACATGTATTTCTTTTTGTTCAGTCCTTCAAAAAACACAATTGTCCAAAATGTGTTCAGCAGAACGAACGCATTGGTGAGGAATGCTGAAACAAGGAAAAAGTTTCCAGAATGGTTGTGGATTCCCACGTTTCCGGGGCCAATAGCCAGCGATAGTAAGTTCAGAATTGAAAAGCATCCACTCATTAAGCCAAATCCGAGTCCAATTACATAGGATAGGTTATGTTTTGCAATAGATGCCTTCTCTTCATCACTGAGGGAAGTGCTAAGTCCCGTTTCGGCTTTTTTCATCAGTTTGTAAATGGCAAAACGGAATATCTCTTGCAACATCACGCTGATGAAAAGACCGAAAGCGAGCTCGTCTTTGAGTGGAGTAACGATTAGCCATACGAGAGATGATAAAAGCAGAGATGTCAACCAGAAAAACGCACCGACCACGAGCAGTATGATTCGCAAGGGATATCGCATTACCGTGAATAAGAACATGGAAACAGCCGGTGAAAAGGCGATGAAAAGACAGCCGAAAAATACCAGTGCAGTCATTTTTTTTCTTTTCTACTTACTGTAGTCGAAATCTATAAGTAATAAGATATTTAAACACAATTTCCTGAAATATACGTTCTGCTAGTTTTATTTTCACTCTTTAGTACATCTAGTGGTACAGGTAAGTTGACAAAGCTTCTAACATTTCCAAACGCTCTAGCGTCACCTATCGACTAGCGTAGTCTATCGATAGACACTGTTGGGTTGTCTTCGCTTTTCAACGACGAAGTGTTTACGGTGGCGGCGTTGAACTTTATAAGGTTCATTATGCGATCTTCAGAGTCCGTGTTCATTTGCATCTACCCAAATGATTCATGCAATCAAAAATCGCATTAAATTCTTTGATAACGAAATGAATACACTGCCATTATCCGCCACTACTTGAGCGGGATATAATTGTTTCACTTTACAACGATTTTTCACTCAATAACCGGAGTTCCTGTGGAGGGCTGCTTGGCCCCTGGTCGAGCTCAGTTCTCTCTTCGCTAAGCGTGCTAGGCCCTCGGCCCAGATTCATACCGAATTTCAGGCCAAATGATTTTATTTTGTACGCTATAGTACGTTAGTCATAGTGCGTATTAGTATATAGTCGCTTTAGTGCGTGCGCCATCCTAAGAGGGATTTGAGTCCCTTCGATCCCCAGAGTGTCCAGACCCGAGTTTTCTTTGTTCGTACATTATTCTGAAATTCATCTGGCGTTTATGTAACCCAGCCTTTTTTTTAATTTGAATTTATTTGGATTTCGTAGGAGTCAACTCCACAGAAACAACACAGTCAAATTTCTAGGACCCCGAAATCATATTTGTATTGGGACCATGCAATTAAATTATAAGTTACCCGACCTAATCAGGTTTGAAAGCTCAACATTTACTTTTTATATTTTAAACGCAATCCGTTTGACCTGAAATGAATACTGGTGACCAGCTTGCCACTTTTCATCCTCATGAATCAATGTGTTTCCGCCTATTCCCAATCTCATCTGTATGAAACAGTGCGTTCCCGTCTATGTTTACTGAGCTACATTATATAATACTACTTTTCCTGCTATTGTATTATGTCGTTAAGGTAGTTATGTCGCAATCCAGTACAAGATTGTAACACTGTAAAAGAAATAGAGGTAGATAGCATTAACACAGATGTACAGTAGCGGAGGGTTTAGTTTTGAGAATCGTCTCAAATGAATTATGCAATCAAAAATCGCATTAAATTCTTTGACAACGAAACGAATACACGGTCATTATCCGCCACTACTTGAGCAGGGTATATTCGTTACACTACATCGATTTTTCACTCTATGACCGTTCATCAGTAACCGGAGTTCCTGTGGAGGGCTGCGTGGCCCCTGGTCAAGCTCAGTTCTCTCTTCGCTAAGCGTGCTAGGCCTTCGTCCCAGATTCATACCGAATTTCAGGCCAAATGATTTTATTTTGTACGCTATATTGCGTTAGTCATATTGCGTATTAGTACATAGTCCAGTGTCCAGACCCGAGTTTTCTTTGTTCATGCATTATTCTGGAATTCATCTGGCGTTTATGTGACCCAGCCTTTTTTCGATTAATGTGAATTTATTTGGATTTTGTAGGAGTCGAATCTCCAGAAACAACACAGTCAAATTTCTTGGACCCCGAAATCATATTTGTATTGGGACCATGCAATTAAATTATAAGTTACGCGACCTAATCAGGTTTAAAAGCTCAAAATTTATTTTTTAAATTTTTAACGCAATCCGTTAGACCTGAAATGAATACTGATGAATAGCTTGCCAATTCTCATCCGCATGAATCAATGTGTTTCCGCCTATCCCAATCTCACTTGTATGAAACAGTGCGTTCCCGTCTATGTTTACTACATTATATAATACTATTTTTCATGCTATTGTATTGTGTCGTTAATGTAGTTATGTCACAATCCAGTAAAAGATTGTAACACTTTTAAAGAAAAAGAGGTAGATAGCATTAACAGAGATATACAGTCGCCAGCAGACAATTATCAGTAAGTAACCCGCCCACAGTGCTTAGACCCGAGTTTTCTTTTTTCGTGCATTATTTTGATATGCATCTGGACCTCCGTGCGAAATTTCGTAAATATCCCTGGCGTTTAGCAGAGCATTTAAAGTCTATCTCAACTTCAGCAGACATGCCCGAGCCACGGATGCCCAGATGGGGAGTTAGCTCCTACCAATTTTTCATGAATTTAATTAACTAACGAAAGGCCGGGTCGCATAAACGGGTCGCTAATAAGGGGCGCTCTAGCGGCCGGGACACATAAACGCCAGATCCAGAATATTGCAAGAACAAAGAAAATTCGGGCCTGGACACACTGGGGACTCAAATCCCATTTAAGATGTCGCACGCACTATAGCGACTATGTACTAATACGCACTATGAATAATGCACTATAGCGTACAAAGTAAAATCATTTGGCCTGAAATTCAGTATAAAGCTGGGCCAAACTCCAAGCAGAATTGAGCTGCGAGGCAGCTAGTGAAATAATAAGCCAAAAAATAAAATTTTGCTCTTCGAAAATTTGAAATTGAACTCTTTATAAACAGAACTTATTCACTTTTCTTTAAATTTTGAAAATGGCTATAAATTTAATTAATTTAATAATTTAAATGGTATATTCGGCTATGAAAAATTTCTCAAGTGGCCTCCCTTCCTTTGATGCCGTAAGCACGTGCTTAGTTTGCTTATAGGTTAATCCAACACTGTTCCAGGGTAGTGGAACAAGGTAGTGAAGAATTACGTAAGGCAACGAAAAGGTTATGACAACGCACTTCTAAATATTATAACAAGGATTAAGTCCTTGATATTTATCCTTCTTAACGTGGTGAGAATTTAAATATAGTCAGTAAATATAGATAACTATTAAATATATAGTTAATATTGATAACTACCTACAGATAATTTTCAAATTTTAGCGGAGTAATCGTGATTGTTGAAAGACTCACGATCTGACAATTAAAGCATGTAATACTTAAAAAGATGTCACGGAATTGCCGAATAATGCCCCTTAATAATAGCTTCAATTACAACAGGTAACGTGTTTTGTTATGCTGTATACTATGAATTTGCTAAATTTAATTAAGCTCCCTTATTGTGAAGGATAGAAGTTCATAAAATTGTGTTTTTGTGCCTTGCGGACATATATTACCTATGTCAATTAGTATAAAATGATTCGCATATCATAAACCGAAGCTATATTTTTGTCATACTGCAAAGGCCTAAAAAGAAATTACATACAGCTCAGTGTGGTTGTTGAAACTGAAATAATGATTGCACTTAAGAAGACATCGATATTTCTCGTACAGTTAATTTTGTTTGTTTCTCACTCGCAAGCATTCATTGGTGACGAAGTTGATCGAATTTTTGGAAATGTAAGTGTAAATGTACTGTTAGTTAACTTACAATTCGTAATATATAATGCTGTAATCAAACAATATCAGACGATCGATGAAACAACAAAACAACAAATAGTAGCCAGTTTTGAAGATGTGGTGACACTTCTGACTTCGGAAGGTGACATTGGAAATATAGAAGATCTTCTGCGAATAACCCCTGACAATGCCACGACAATTGCCTTTTTCAATCAAGTCAATCAAATATCATGCTACCAAGTAGGTTTATTGGAATTATCCCACAAAAAAAATTCTCAAAATTATAAACTGTTCGTTTTTTTCAAGGGATCAGGCGATAAGCCTCTGATCTTCAATTTAGTTCAAGTAAATAATCTCTATAATGGGTATGGATGCTACTGTGGACCAGGTGGTCGAGGCATACCGTTGGACAGAACAGACCAGTGAGCAATGAACTCCCTATTCGCTGAAATTTGTTTTGCACTAGTCTAGTAGTGTTATCCCTTGGAAGAACCGGTTACATTAGGTTAGGTGAGCTTAGCCCAGGCTAGGTTCTCTGATAGTAGAGTAGGGGTTAGTTAACAGTTATCCGACTCCACACCGAAATCTAACCTAATCAAAGCTACCCTCACCTAACCTTTTTGGAAGAACCACACTACTGGATTAGAATTCTTTGTTTCATTGATTATATCATTATTTATCATCCTTCAGATGTTGTTTCCTCCACGACCAGTGCTACGACCGCGTTATATCTGCTTTGAATCTACCTTCCGCTGTTGGGATTTTCACACACATTTACTCAGTCCAATGTGATCTAACAACGAATACCACTCATTGTGAAAGAAACAGTAAATCCTGTAAATGTACGAATCAGAATATACCAACCTTACCTACCCTATTTTTAACTCCTTCCAGTAATCACGATTTTTTCTAGATATCAACTACATTTCACAGTACATTTGCTCATGCGATCAAAATTTGGCAAGATGTATGAATTCTCGAACTGCTCTTGCTACTTATTCTTCAAACAATATCTATGTAAGGGATAGCCAAATATGCGAACCTGGCATTAATACAAGGCCATGAAAAAAATAGTCCTAACTGCAAAATATTTCATACGTCGAATGACACGGTCTCTATAAATCACTTCTGTTAAATAAGAGTATATATAAAATTTAAAAAGAGGGAATAAAAATATCATCATATCAAAATAATCGTCTTTCTACCTGATGGAAAAATGAGAAGGAAACAGAATGTCGTGAATTACATCTGTAAGCCCAGATAAGGAGATATATTAAGAGACGTTGAGTTTATCTAGTATAATTGTTATGCAGGAGCTCACTATGTTAAGTATATAATGCTCACTATAATGAAATCTTCAATGGTTACGTTCTAATGACTCATAAACACAGTACTCTACTGTATTCGGTTGTAGGAATTGTTTACTCGAGTAAGTAAAAAAATTGTAGCCCTTTTGATTAATGTATTTAAATGTCATGTAACTACACACGTATTTATAAATACTGTACATTTTACTGCTACCAGGAAGACCCAGAAAGAGAATGTACTGAACTCACATAAAGCGACCATTGCATGGACTATAACCAAGACATAATTTTGGAATAAATGACGTTTAATATAATGTCAAATTTTGGTTACGCATCAGTAACCATGGTTTATGTCAACACGTTACTTTTGCCAAATGTTTATAGTAGTCCACTACAAATCTAACATTCTACAAGCCCTTGGTGAAGTATTCGGCGACATTTTGGTTTATTATAAGTCTCTAACAGGACTGTGAAGCTAATATTATGACTGCCTTCGACGAACTGGGTGTTATGCCCGAGATCAGTAAGGCCGTTGAAGAAATGGGATGGATGTTACCAACAGATATTCAAGCAGAATCTATCCCTTTAATACTAGGCGGGGGCGATGTTTTGATGGCTGCTGAAACTGGATCAGGTAAGACAGGAGCTTTCAGTATTCCTGTGATTCAAATAGTGCATGAATCTTTGCACGATTCCACTGGGGCAAAATCCAGATCCATAGCAGAGCAAAATCCTGTTTTCAGCAAATGGCAGATGAACCCTTTCGATCGTAACCCTGCATTTGCGATAGGAGCGGATGGGCTTCTTTGTCAATCTAGGGAATTCAAGGACTGGCATGGCTGTAGATCTGTCAAAGGTGTCGCGAACAGTGGGAAGTATTACTACGAGACGACATGTAAAGACGAAGGTCTGTGTCGCATTGGCTGGTCCACCATCGAGGCCGATTTGAATTTGGGAACGGATACTAGTGGTTTTGGTTTTGGCGGCACAGGAAAGAAGTCGTACAATAAACAATTTGAAACATATGGAGAGTCCTTCACAATGCATGATGTCATAGGCTGTTATTTAGACTTGGACGAAGCAAAAATAAGTTTTTCAAAAAACGGAATTCATCTCGGCCATGCTTTTGACATCCCAGGTTATTTACGCAAATATGCTTTCTTTGCCACAAGTGTTTTAAAAAACGCAGAAATTGAGTTTAACTTTGGTGATTCGGCATTTAAAAATCAGCCTATGAAAGGATATGTTGCTTTATCTGAAGCTCCCGATTCTTCCACTGTGCTGAGCAGGTTTGGAAATGTGCAAGGGAAAGCCAAGAGGTCAAAAATAGAAAAGGGTCCGCTCGCAATCATCATTGAACCATCACGTGAGCTTGCTGAGCAAACGCTAAATAACATAACCAATTTAAAAAAATATGTAAACGCCCCTACAATTAATGAGGTCCTGATCATAGGAGGAGTGTCGCCGGAGCAACAGTTACAAAAAATAACAGAAGGGGTAGACATAGTCATCGCGACACCTGGCAGGATCGATGATTTTATTCGTTCAGGTAAACTAAACTTAGGCCAAGCCCGGTTTCTAGTTCTTGACGAGTGCGATGGCCTTTTGCTCGCCGGACAGGAGGCTTTCATCAAACGAATGCACTCAGCGATGTCACAGGTTTCTTCTGGCGGGAAGCGTCTGCAAGTAATCGTTTGTTCAGCGACGCTTCACAGTTTTGATGTAAAAAAATTAGCTGAAAAAATAATGCATTTTCCGGTGTGGGTTGACCTAAAGGGAGAAGATGCTGTTCCAGAGACTGTCCACCACGTTATTCTACGAGTGGATCCCAAAACAGATCGTAGTTGGGAGATGTTGAAACCGGCTGCAAGAATACAGACAGACGGGGTCCATCAACGCGATAGGGTCGGAGCCAAAGATCACTCTTCTGCAGAAAGAACCTCTGAAGCTATTAAGATTTTAAAAGGAGAGTATTGCATTCAGGTTATCAAAAAACATCAGATGGATCAGTCCATCATATTTTGCAGAACTAAAGTAGACTGCGACAACCTGGAACGTTATTTTCAAAAGCAAGGAGGTGGCCCCAACGCTAAAAACAGTTTATTCTCTTGTGTGTGTTTGCACGGAGACAGAAAACCCGTCGATCGCCGGGAGAATCTTGAAAAGTTTAAAAGCGGTCAAGTTAGACATCTGATTTGTACTGATGTGGCAGCTCGTGGTCTGGACGTCAGAGGCATCCCATTCGTCATCAACGTAACACTTCCGGATGAAAAACAGAACTATGTGCATCGCATCGGCAGAGTAGGTCGTGCAGAGCGAATGGGTCTGGCTATTTCACTAGTAGCACAGGATAACAGAGAAAAAGTATGGTACCACAGCAACTGTAACAATAGAGGCAAAGGATGCTACAACACAGACCTCACCGACAGGGGTGGTTGTTGTATTTGGTATGACGAAGGAGTTTTGCTCGCCGACATAGAAGAACATTTGAAAATCACTATTGAACAAATAACGCCAGAGATGGAAATACCTGTCGATGAATTTGACGGCAAGGTTGTGTATGGGAAGAAAAGATCTCTCCAGAGCAGCTCGAAATACAAAGGACATGCTGAAGTGCTGGCGCCCACAGTGAAGGAATTGCAGGACCTTGAACGTTCAGCACAAACTTCCTTTCTAAATCTTTCTTATAAGAAATTTGCAACTACTTACTGAAACATATTATTAAGTATCTTTGCATAGTTCAAAATAGCAAGTTCCTTTAATTCAGACTCATTTGATTTTTTGGGGGCTGAGGATAAATAAAAATGTATGGTGTAGATTTTCAAATGCTTGTTTTTAATGAAATAAACGGGGCCTGGTCAGGGATGCTTGCTGCATGTCAAATTGGAATGCTGACAGACACAGATTGCTGATACAAAGTTAACTACAGGTCAAATGCTTAAACTCAAAAATACTAGTTGTAAAAATGAATACCGCTTCAAACATCCAGTTTCACTCCGCACACCGATAAAGTAAAATCACCCCAGCTTTTAAAATAACTGACTATGGGTCCCATGGAAGGGGCATTCAAACAGACAGTCCCAAACAGATCATCTTTGAAATATGCTGAGGAAAATTTTTTCACAGTCATAAAATGCGCAGGGGTAGATACAGTATTAGCAGCATTCTCATGCAAAATTGCATAAGACCAAGCTTCCATGCCAGTCCACGGATTGCCGGGATAACAAACCGCCTTCCAGTAATAACCGGGCACCTTCACCCTATTTTTGTGTTCTTCCCCATTGTCGTTCATCCAAAAAGGATTGTTATTTTCATCCTTTGCAACGCCCATGGTCCCAGTCATGATATAAACCCTTTCCATTGGGACATGCTGCATTATAACATGTTTAGTCATGCATTCGTAAGCCCTCCATGTAATCTCGTTGAAGGACGACACTTGTGGGGCAGCATTAGTGAGAGTAAACGTAGCGATTTGTTTTTCCAGGTCTTGAGAATTTATTGAATTCGGATTCAAGTGCCCCCTGTCAAGATGCAAAGCTTGCGAGCTTCCCTTGTAGTCATTGTCAGTAGCCTGCAATTGGCCACAGGTGACATATATACTTTCGTTAGCTGTGCCCAGTACCGACTCTATCGCATGCGAAGGTAGTTCCTTCAAACCACACAAAGACAAGGACAATCTTTTCCAAAAGCTTGAGTCGGGTCGAGTGTAATCTGAAGAGTTCGGGTAAAGTGCTATGACATTGGCGCTATACACTGGAATCCTGTCTTCCGTGCTGTAGAGTGTGGCATACACAGACGGTCCGGAATACCCTTCGTGAGCCTGTGTTTGACACAATTTAACCAGTCCTTTCCTGTCCTCCTTTGGCATAGGGAAGGGCTGACCAAAAAAGAACTCATTGCATAAGTCTGGCTTGAGTGCGGATTCCTGGGAATTAAGGCTGTTCTCTGACGGACTAGTTATTGTTTGTGATTTACAGTCATCACGAGCCGCTGTTAAAAACGAATACACGATCATACACATCCATCCAACAGTAACAGACATATTCAGTTTTTTCATAGAGGCAATCGTAAGTAACAGTACTACTTTAGTCCTTCAAATAATTGCTCAACGTCGGTTGTTTAGCATCGTACAAAATATCCGGCTATTTAATACATTATCGAACAAAGAACATCGATGAGAATATAAACAATTACTTCGTAAACAAATTCAAAATTCGCCTTTTAAGCATAACGCGCGGCAGGGGAATCACCTTCGTGTTTCTTTGCTGTGTTCTATTTTGCTTGTCATCAAATTTCCCTCATTTCTGCTGACCCAGGTAGCTATATAACTTCCTTATCCCTTCATCTATACAATGACACTCTTTGCGCTTAAGCAACGCAAAACAACTTACAGGGAGTAAAGTACAAAGCCTAAACTTGCAAGCTGCTCGCACAATACAACGAAATTGAACTACTGCTAGATAGCGTCAAAGAATATAGGAAAATTTGCAAGAAAACCCCGAAGGGCGTGTATCTGGTGTGGCTCCAAAAACACGACGCATTTCTGTAAATTATTCACTGATCCTTAACTACCACTTAATCTTTGTATTTAACAATTGCATATCCGTTTTATAGTGTACGCGGAGATCGCGTGGAATGGTACGAACGAGCGGAGTAAGTTTAGTTAAAACTAGGCTTCACTGCTGAATTCCCTGCTGCACTGCATTGTTACCATGTATGCAACTAAAATAATACAGATCTATATCTTGTACATAACGGTAGCTGTCAGCTTTTCTACTCACACTGTCACAAGGTTAAACACAGGAAGTAGCAAAAGGACATTCAGTGTAGATTATGACCAAGGCACATTTTTAAAGGACGGGCTGCCATTTCGCTATATTTCAGGATGCATCCATTATTTCCGAATTCCGCCCATCTATTGGAGGGATCGCTTGAAAAAAATGAGGGCCTGTGGACTCGATGCAATAGAGACATACATTCCTTGGAACTTCCACCAAAAAGACTCCGCATCCGACAGACTGTTTAGTGGCCCACACAACGTCACTGCTTTCATAGAAATAGCGCAAGAAGAGGGCCTTTTGGTCATAGTCCGCGGATTCCCATATTCGGACACAGAGTGGGATATGGGTGGATTGCCGTATTGGTTGCTGAATTCAAACGAGAATCCTGCAGATAATCCCATTGTATTACGGTCATCAGACACTAGATTCATGTCTGCTGTTTATCAGTGGCTTGACATCATTCTTCCTATATTGAAGCCCCAGCTTTACAGCAAAGGTGGTCCCATCATAATGGTTCAAGTTGAGAATGAATATGGCAGCTACTATACCCGTGACGCGACTTACATGAAGTCGATGTATGTCACCATGAAAGCTCACCTCGGTGATGACACGCTGCTCTTCACCACAGATGGCAATGGCGCCGCCAATCTCAGGTATGGTGGAATACAAGGAGCTTTGCATACAGTCGATTTTGGACCAGGATCCGATCCAAAGTCTGCCTTTGATTTACTACGGAAATACCAGCCCAATGGACCATTCGTGAACTCGGAATACTACACAGGCTGGCTTGACCACTGGGGAGAAGCGAACCATCACAGAACTTCTGCGGACGCTATAGTTTCTACATTTGACACTATGCTGAGCATGAATGCTTCAGTAAATTTTTACATGTTTGCTGGAGGAACAAACTTTGAATACTGGAGCGGATCAAACTTTCCTCCGTTTCAACAAATCACGACTAGCTACGACTACGATTCTCCCTTGAGTGAAGCCGGAGATACAACTTATAAATACTTCAAAATAAGAGAAACCATAGCAAAACACAAAACGCTGCCTTCCGTCCCTGTTCCAGCAAATATCAGCGTAACCGACTATCCGCCTCTGCAAATGTCTTGGGCGGGAGGATTCTGGGATTATCTGGAGGTCCTTTGCACAGAAGGACCAGTTCTGAGCACACATCCCAAGCCGTACGAAGACATGAAGGTATTTGGCGGTTATGTGCTCTACAGAGTAGTCGTTCCTGATTTGCCGAAGGAATACCAGAACCGTAGCCTAATATTAGTAGTGGAAAACGGGGTAAATGATTACGCCCAGGTTTTTACTAATCACACAGCTGCGGCTGGAACACTAGACAGATCTAACAAAAGAGTAACTTTAGGAAATTTGACCACAGGACAACAGATTGATATCTTGGTTGAGAGCCGTGGTCGTGTTTGTTTTGGCTCCCACATCAATGAAACGAAGGGGATAAACGGAACGGTCAGACTTCTTCTGGATGCTAAAAATTCAATCAAAGATGGAATACAGCTTGAAAGCTGGAAGATGTACAGATTTACCTTAGAAAATCTTGGTTATAAGCTGGTAAAAGCACAAATACGAAAAACAAATGATACCTTCGTCCCCACAGTTTATGTTGGTGAGCTCTATGCCCCTAATCTGACCGATACATATATGGATTTTTCTGGGGGCAATTGGACGAGTGGATACGTGATTGTTAACGGCTACAATCTGGGAAAATACCAACCCAAAATGGGGCCACAAAAAACACAGTATTTGCCAGTGAGAGCACTGGCAGATGAAGAGAAAGTTGTACGGTTTGTCATTTTTGAAACTGTACCGAATGCACTATGCTCTGCACCTGGGAAATACTGCACTGTAAATTTAGTACATACTCCTAACTTGGGGTAACAGGAGCAAGTAAAAGTTCTGTAAACCATGAGTATTCAAAATTTTCATTTCATTTTGCGATGCCTCAACTTCACTTGTTCTCGCTTGGAGTAATATTTTACATACACCTCTGTTAATACCTTCAATATTGAACTTTGATTTAAATAGAATGAATTTATTTCTATTAATCTATATCATGTCAACGTATGAAATAATTAAGTACGGCATAATAAGGAACTTTGCAAAATGCAAGTCCGAGTGCTTTTAATTGACCCTATATGGATATGTATGGTTGATACAAATAGAATATGATGATTATTTGCACATGAACCCAAAACTAAAATTAGAATAAGTCCAGAATAAAAAGTTCCTTCTTTAAATCATTTCAAAATAATAACACATAAAAAATTTCTAAGAAATTTTGATTACCATAACTGATTAACAGGCTCCGACATCTGATCGCGGACATCCACACATTGTATCATGCTGCTAGCAGTCATCTGTATCTTTTTCCTTAGAAAGGTAATGAGAGGTAGAATAAATAGAAGGTGGAACAAGTTCCGTTGCTTTATTGCTGTCCTGCTTCCTTTCTTGTTTCTGCAAAATAAAATTTATCGAGAATCAGTGAAATGAATGATATTTGGACATGGTTGCTATGAGGTGTTAAGAGTGTTCCCAAGCCATGAATAGAAACTTTTTCTTTTAAAAAATGATACCGCCATGACCTGCCCAAAGTTACCAAAGTTTAAAGTAAAATCTCTCCAGGGTCTTGTATAATAATGCAAACAGACAGAGATAAACTATCAAATATACATTCATTTCATTTCAAAATATTGCTGTAAATTCTATTTAAAGACTTCAGGCCTGTCCACAGTTCAATATTGAAATAACAACAATGCCACTTACATTAAAAAGAGAGGATAGCGAGATTCCAGATATGGCTTTCTTAATGGAACTCAACGAGCCGTGTTCGTTTTCAGTCTCTTTTAGGAACTTTTCTACTTTCGCATGATCAGATTTGACAATTTCAACGAACCTCTGATTTGACATGAGTAAATTGTGATGTTCGAATTGACGTCAGTATTCAATCAAAGCACGGAGCACTCACTTCTAAATCATCAATTTGTGAGAATACCAATTGCATTCTATCCATTTCTGCTCTTACTTCTGGTAGCAATTCGTCGACCATTACATTCATGTCGCTTCTTATCTATGTGGTATGTAAATAAAATATCATGATTAATAAGAAAACTCCAAACAAGACTCCAAATTTGCACTTTGAAAATATCCGGTTGAGGCTTACTGACCATGTCCAGCATTCCATAAAATTCGTCTAGTCGCGTCAATACAGCTTCTATCCTGGAATTTATGTCGACTTCCTACGAAAAAACAACCACAATATAACAAGCTTATCAGTCTGATTAGAATGTCAGTTTGTTGGTATATATAGCCAAACATTTTAATGAATTTTCCACACAATATTACTAACCCTAATTCAAACAGAACAGATATAGGAGCCATGCCTAACAGACCCAAACTAGGATAGTATAGGTTCATTCGTTGGTGATCACGGTCCAATGATTTCATTATGTTAGAAGTCATGAATGAGTGGTTTTATGATATCATGGTGATGATTGTGTGAAGTTATTGTTAGTACCATCTCGAACATTACCTTTTGAATAGGGTAAGAATTGACAATATATTATTCAACATGCGAAGGGACATATTACATTTACGTATAGGCATTTGAGTTAGATTATAGTCATTCATTCTAAATGTAAGCAATTGAAACATATCCCCTAGCAATTTCCGGTCCGATCAGGTCACCTAGGACATCTTACCTTAGATTTCAATTCACGATAGGTGGAAAAGTTTAAAAAATCTGAAAGATTTCTTGCTGACTTTTCAATGCCATTGCTGTCACTCTTATTGCTTTCCATTTCCATTGCTTCCACCAGATGGTTGCAGTTGAATATCTCAGATCTCTACGACCCGAGCTTGCAATATCGAATTTTATATCTGATGTAACGATGCGTAACGAACATCATATAGTCATAGGTCAAACGGTGCCTCCGAGCATTAGGTAACATGGAGACGTCAAAAACTAATGTTCAGAACATTTCAGGATGTCCAACCTTTCTAACATGCGTAATACTAAATAACAGACAGCACATCAGGAAATCCCGACTCATTTAATTCAGAACACGTCAAAAGTCATAAGTACGTGGAGATAACTGAGATAGGAAATTTTAACAACAGCTGTTCCGATACGTCATCGTCGTATTTGCT
The DNA here is from genome assembly GCA_013436055.1 of Halocynthia roretzi. NCBI lineage: Eukaryota > Metazoa > Chordata > Ascidiacea > Stolidobranchia > Pyuridae > Halocynthia > Halocynthia roretzi. Next base: position 62,153 of record QRAM01000092.1, on the reverse strand, counting down.
ACAGCGATTTCATGCGGCCCACGTAGAGATATTCCGCATGAGTAAATATGCCGATTACTTTCTAAAATCCCTCGAACCTCGTAAACAAACCTTTCATCTTGATTGCATACACAATTCATTTGATACATAATCGTTTCCAACACAACAGTGAGATTATACTTCAGTACGCAGTACTAATCAGTTTTGAGTAAAAATGGGAGGAACAGGGACGATGCTAGTTCTACAAGCAGCACTGATCAGCTTGCTCGTTGTCAATGGCAATGAAGAACAGGAATATCGTACTCGATTTGAGTACAAGTACAGTTTCAAGGGCCCTAATTTAGTGCAAGTTGATAAAACTGTGGCCTTCTGGAACACGTTAGGAGGTAATTATTGTCACATAATATAGCATTCATAAATGAAGTGAACATGCTGAGAGAATTATGTTATTCCTTGCAGATATCCTCCCTGGAGATGATCAGGTCAGGGTCGTTCCTTCTATACGGGGAAAGAAGGGTTCAATTTGGTCCAAATACCAATTCCCGTATGAGAACTGGGAAATTGAAGTGCATATTAGGATTGAAGGGAAAGGCAAAGTTGGAGCTGATGGAATGGTAATTAAAACCGCCTTTAGAAAGATATTAAAAAGTTTTCCATTGATTTACAAACACATCCTCTGAGAGAAAAAAAGTTTTAATATATCTGCCTTGATTAATATGTTTTTTAATATCTGGACACAGGCTATATGGTTCACCGAATCCACGGGGGAACAGGGACCAGTGTTTGGTGCAAGAGATTTTTACAGAGGACTCGGAGTTTTCTTGGATTCATTCGACAATGACAATCTTATGAACAATCCGTACATCTCTGTAGTTCTTAATGACGGCCAAACAAGTTTCAGTCATGCAACGTAAAGTGTTTTAACTAAACTGAAACCCAGTTACATTTCACTCCATTGTCAATCTACAATATCTTTTTCAGGGATGGGAACAGTCAAAAGTCGGGCGGATGCTTGAAAGACTTCAGGAACAGGCCATATCCTGTCAAACTAAAAATAAGATATTACAAGAAACAGCTGACGGTGAGAGATGAATAAGCTGGTAGTAATAGTTGCTGTATACAGTGCTACCCCACTGTCACCACATATATATGTACACACTCATCCGTATTTTCTCTACTACAGGTTTTCTATAAACCAGGCAACCTTGAAGATGAAGAATATGAAACATGTACAACAATGGAAAACATTGACTTGCCTGTCAACTATCATTTTGGAGTTTCGGCTGCCACCGGTGGATTGGCTGGTACGACTGTTACAATGTTCCCGCTTAAAATTGTAGTTTTGAGTCTTGTGTACAACTTCAGTGATATGAATCGAATTTTTTTCTTTTCAAGATGATCATGATGTACTGAAGTTTTTGACCTGGAGCTTGCATGATAAAACAGAACAGGTAGGCTCGTAAAAAGATTAAAACGAGCAAGTTTGTTTCGAAAAATAACAGACATGGACAACTTTACTGTATTTGAATCTGTATTTCTATCAGGCAAATGATGGTATTCAAGATGAAGAGAGAAAAAAAATGCAAGAAGACTACGAAAAGAACCTTGATGAATTCAACAAGATGCACGACGAATACAAGAAGGAACATCCGGATGCAGGGAAAGACGAAATGTATCGGGATCCCAGTGCACTGGTAAACTATCCTGGCTGGCTCAACTTACAAATTTCTATTGGGCTGATGAAATACAATAACAAATATGAAGGCATCATCAAAGTCAGATTTTGTTATATAATTTTAGCTGGAAGGTGCTGCATCTCCTGAACTGAAGTCCATTTTCGAAGTACAGAGCGGTGTAAAAAAAGACATCCAGTAAGTAATGATGCTTGGATTTACGAGCAGATTTTGCTGCGATATCCATTGTTAAACAACCTAGAAAAATACTCAATACAAACAAAATTCTCCAGACAACTATCGGAAGAAATACGAATGGTCATACAACAGCAAGCTGACATGTCAGTAGTTCTCAATTCAATCAGCACGAGGGATGGAAGTCAGCAGCCAGCTGCTGGAGCTGATGACAACGCAAAGACCTTTCACATAGAGAACTTGCAAAACCTCCAGAGAGAGACTTACGATGTTAGCAAGCAATTGAGGTTTGCTAAGTTGAAATAAAACTGTCAAAAACTTTCATCATAAAACTAAAAATAGAATCACAAAATTTCCAATACTGAATCACGTATTTCTTCACTAGGGACACTCTTACATCTGTACAGCAAACAATTACTAATCTTGACATGAGGGTCCAACAGCAATTGAGTATGAAAGCCCCGGGCGGTGGATCCGAGTCATACGAGGTCATACAACAAAGGCAAAACATGATAGAGACTTTGCATAATCTGCAAGGTGATGTATCAGCTTTACTACAAAGACAAGTATGTATCCAATATTAAGTATTATTTCTTTAGTTATATGAATTGAGTTTTTAAGATAGTTAGCAAAAGTAGTCACATCAATACATCATGCAATTATTTTACAGCCACATCAACCCAAACTTATTTGCCCAGAACCAGAGATGCCTTCTTGCGTGTCTATAGGAATCCTGCTAGTAATTGCGTTAATACAAGTCATTGTTCTGATCGTATACCACTCTGTTAAGTGAGTATAACTTTGAAGTTTGTTCACCTTCTAAAGATATTTACAAATCTAACCTAATCTAATATTCCTTTTACCAACCAGAGCATCTCAAGAAAGTGCAGCTAAGAAGTTTTTTTAACGACGACCCCTTGAAAGATTTTTAAATTACAGCATACTACATACATTTGTGAAGTGAAGAATATCGCAGTATTGTATAATACAGTGGTTCTCAAACTTTTTTTAAAATATTGCCTAGCAGTCTCCTGAAAAATTTATCAATGATTTGCGCTCCCATAAAAAATATATAAAATTATTTTGACTCTGGACTGCCAATCAAGGTACTTTAATGCTATGGTGGCTCGAGATTGCTCCAGTTCAAGCATGTGTGAACTCATTTGTATTATTATAAACTAGGAAGGTAACTCAAAAAGTATTTTTTTGTTTATTACATTCATTTAGTACAATTCAATGTACTTCACGGTCCCTCTAAAACGGCTTCACGTACCCCAGTTTGAGAACCACTGATATACTACATATGATAGTGTTCGTATGGTACACTAAACGGAGTAAAATAGTAATTTATTACATAACAAAGTACGCAAAGAAGCGAGACACTGCCACTGACTTCTTATTGAAGCGTGTAGAAAAACACAGAAGCTACCTGAACAAGACATTGTTTTCTAATATGAACCGATATTGAACAGTGCAGACCCCCTACAATGTACCAGACCATGAATATGAAAATTCCATAGTGGAAATTAATGTAATCCTAATTGAAATCAAAAACATTCTAGTAGGTTTGCACTGTTCAGATAAGTCGAAAGAAGCATAAAAGAGTATTCTAGGAGTTCCCTTTCTGCAGTTGAAAATAACTTACTTACGTTGTTGCATATGTGCCAATTGTAGCTTTGAAATTTTAGTTGAATATTGACCGATTGTATTCTTTAATTTGTTTACAAAGAGCAAATTTCAGAAGGGTTGTCACAGCAACTAGATATTAAATCAACCCTCAGTGTGTATAAAGGATTTTCACTTGAACAGTCATATTAATGTGTTATATTGTTTTGGTGTTTGGTGCAATAAAAGAAAGAAACTATCTTCGTTTGGCTTTTTTAGCTTTCTTGTCCTCTTTGTGATGTTTGTGCTGTTGAAACAAGATGACCAATGGTAAGTACAAGAATAGGAGTAGTTGCTAAGCTTTTTCGCTGGCTGTTCTAAGTACCTAAAATCATAACATAATAAATCGCACATGATTACCGAGATGGAAAGCCAACCAATTTACCCATATCATTGTGTTTGAAGATTGATGGGTCTGAAACTACCTTAAACAAGATTATAGCCATATTATTTTCAATGGTGAAATGATTTCAAGTGAATCTAGGGTCTGAAAAAAACATAAACTAACACTGACAAGGTTGTCGGAGTTACACATTGGCATAGCTCATTGTAAGATAATGAAAATACCTCATAGCTGTCATATCTCTTACTGACTACAGAAAGGGTCAGATATCATACAGACCTGCAATGAATGAATACATGGCTTACCTTTTTCTTTTTTTTCTTTTTTTGCTTGCTCGAACCACCTCTTAATGTAGCTGGATCTATGAGAAATAAAAGCATTCAGTTAATGAAAATGTAGTAAGAAAATTAGCATGACAATCGTTAAAATTTATCATCATTCGCTTATACATCAGTTTTAAACTAGAGTTATACTAACCAATCGCTTGCCACATGGTTGATATACTACGTGGTGGAGGTAAAGCAGGTCCAAAAGCATCATCATCTTCATCCGCCACCAAATTACTTGATGTTTGGGGAGTAGCATAAGACTCGGGAGTGTTTTTGCTCTTGGCACTAATAATTTTTTTAGAGTTAAATGTAAACCTATGATGGCCGGCATCCGGATTCGCTTTCGAAGAAAGAAAACTGTTTGTTTTAGACTCTGCGTTATTGTCAGCTGTGTCATGTGATACCAAATCTGATCCCAATACAGGTATTGATTCGGGCAGTGACTTAGGGAGGGTCAAAGTCTCATTTCCAGACTCGTTTTCTGGTTCATCATCATCTTCAGATGAAGAATCCTCCTCTTCTGAGCTGGCAAATATTGCTTTGAAGAGGTTAATGGAAGGTCTGGAGGTGGATTCTTCTTTTTCTTTTTCATCTCCCGCTTTATCTTCAGAGGCATTATTATCCTTATCTCTCTCTTCACTCTTTTTCATGTCATTAGAATCAGATTCTAATAAACATAATCAAAATTAAGCAATTAACTAGAGTCTATGTATTGTAATCATGGTTACTATTATAAATAAGTCAGCAATTCATGCCTCATTAAAGATTTTATTAATTTATTAAATACTATAAATACCTTGCTCAATTTTAATAAGTTATTTTTAACAATATTCTTCTGCTAAAAGTGATTCTAATGAACAAATTCTACTGTAGTAGTGCTCTTATGGTGAAAAACACCATCAGCTGATCTAAATATGAATAAACAAATTGCTGATTGATTCAGTATAATTTTTTTCCGCCGTCGAGCCTAATATTTACCTTCATTTTCGCGTGAAGGCGGTCCTAGGTAAACTGGTTCAGCATCCCAGCGAGAAGAACCAATGGTTTTTGCTTTGCCCTTATATAGACCAGATGGATACTTAGTGTCACTGACAATCATGCCTTTGCTCATCTCAGTTTTGTCTGAATCTGGTTCAACAGGTTCTGGCAATGGTTCTTTTAACTTGTGCTTCAGATCATCGGGATGCAAAAACATTTCACCGGATTTATTATCACTGCCGGGAATACCAACAATATCAGAACTGTAACAAATGAAGAGGCCAATGTCAGTCTATATATACTACCAGATCTTTTAACGCAGAATAATTTTTTCTAATATAGGATGCAGGAAGTGAATTATGAGCAGATTCTAGTCTACATTCACCTATGTAGTGTTTTTTTAAGAGAATAGAATTAAAGTATTACTTTGGGTAGGGATTTGGAACGTTAAATCTTTTGCATAGCAGAGAATCCGGATGCCATTCTACTGACTCTCTTGTCATAATACCAAACATCTTCATCTTTGTAGCATTCTTCATTTGTTCTTCTTTCTGAAAAAATATATAAAACTTTTAGTTACAGTGAATAATAAATTCCATGAATTTTGTTTTGTGTACCTCATCTTTCTCCTTGAGCATCTGTGACTCGGTAGTAAATCTTGATGACATTGTCATTGACAACGGCTGAAAAAAACGGGACGCCTTTTTGAACTCTTCCTGTTCCTGACGTTTTTCCCATTCCGTCATATTAGGGTCAACATCAATTAGTGAATAAGGATCTGGAAATTGAAATTAAACAATCAGAGTGTTTAAAAAACTATGGGTAGTTCGAATTGCCAAACCACAATCTTTCCGTAAGAAATATCTTCAAACCATTTTATGGATAATTCAACTACAATTTCAGCTTCACTAACTACAGGTTAAACATCGACATTTCACACTTCGGTTAATCAAGATCAAGTAAAGTCTTTTAAATTAGTCGCAGTGTAATTTGTTCACCGCATAGACACAGACTCTGCTGTGCGTGTTTGTCGAAATACCAGATGGTTGCCATCATGTTTGAAGCTTGCTTCATATTTTACATTTAGTAATTATCTCATTCCATTTGAAAAACATTCTATGCTATTTTACACTTATTGGCAGGTGTACCACAGGTTTCTATATATAAAGCTCTGTTAATCCGCGAAACGGGTAACGGAACGGTCTTGAAACCAAGAATGTCAGCTGATCGATATCCAACCTGTAGAATTTCTATTGAGGAAAATATAGATACCATCTTTCTTTTCTTTTAGTGCTGTCACATACACTTGATATCTGTCACTTTTAGCTGGGTCAGATACAAAAGGTCCGGAGATGCTGGGCTTTTTTCGCTCTTCTTTTTCATTTTCCTTTTTTTGATTTTCAGGTGTCTTTTCAACAGATTTTATTTTTTGTAGTTTAGCTCTGTCTGCAGGTGACAAATACCAAAACACTGACTTCGGTTCCGTGTTTTCTTCAGATTTCAGTTGTTCCTCACCCAGCAATTTAGAACGCTGATCGGGATTAAGTCGATTAAACTTTGAGGTTGTTTTTTGCAAGGTACTGACTTCATCCTGCTAAAAAGTAAATTTACCGTAAAGATCTATCCAAGTAACATTCAGTTGCGGAATCTTACATAACTTTTCTACCTTGTGATCTGCAGGCAAAGACTGGAGCCTTAATCTTTCGAATTGTAATTTAAGTCGCCTGTGAGGATCAAAATCAGGTGGTAATTCAGGTGGTGGGTATACCTTCCTCATCACCTTTGTACATTTTTCCGCTTTCTTGAATCCTTCTATATCTTTACTTTCATTAGCAGTAATTTTACGAAGGTTTTTTTTACCTGTATAAAAAGTTGCCTGGTAATTTCAAGCTCATGGTATTCTTGAATGTATGGCATCTTAACTTACCAGTTATTGCTAGTGTGGGTTTGCTCCACCCATAAGCTGTGTCCTTCTCATCTTCCATGGCTAGATCGTAATTCGCCATGCTGTCTTGAGCATATATATCCTGATCATCCTCTTCATAGGCTCCAACACCGAAAGCCTATAATACCGAATACGAACATTCAACTAATTAGGAAGAAATTGGATACTATTTTTGTAGTTGTTAATATTGGATGAAATATGTTTACTATTTTAGAATTAAGTTACCGAATGCCTCCTAGCATGTAAAACCTACTAGTTGTGGACTTCATACAGTATTACTGAAGAAGAAAAATACTACCTGCCCGACGAACGACATCTTTTTTCCAGTCTTTGTGCGAAAAGACAATGCAGAAGACTGTTTTACTTTATCATGCAGTGCAAGCTTAGGATTCAAAGCTGTGTATCCTATACCAAACGTGTTATCTTTCGCAGCAAAATCAACAGGAACGCTATCTTCTGGAGCAAAAGTCATGTTTTCAGGAATAAAATCTTCATCCTGCAGGATACAACAGGCATTCATGTTTGTCTCGTGCCGTATAAAAGTAGTGAAAAAGTGAAAAATAATATTAACCTCACTGCCTGGTGCGTTTGGATGACCAGGTGGATACTTTGATAGTCTTTTCCTTTTTCGTTTAGGACGTTTCAGCTTTGGTCCAATACCTTGGCCAGGCTTCCAGCCCATTCTCTGCAGCAGTTTAACACCAATGTTGTTGCTGAAAATAATATTATTGCAAAATGCAAGTAAGTAGTTTAACTTTCATTACCAAACAAAATAGTCAATATAGTACCGAAGCTAATTATATATTCACCTCACAGGAATAACCAAGGAATTGAGCATATCTATGCCGAGCAACATAGTTGCGTTCTGTTGAAATTTTTCTCGTGCATCGACTGTCCGTTTCTTCGTCTGATCAGTAGTGAATTTGCTCTGAGTAACAATTCTTTTTGGGGCAAATCCATACTCACCCATGTCCTGTGAAATATAAGATGGTTTCAAAGAATACCTTTACATAACTTAGACTAGGTAGCTAGGCTATCTCAAACCTCCTCGTCCATGAAATCTCTTGCATCATAAGCCTTGCGTTCAGTTTTGTCACTTCTGGATGATCGAAATGTTTTTGGAGTCCAGCCATCTTTGGATCCAACAGTGTTGTAGTAACCAGCAGAAAAGCCACCGGTAAAGGCTCCATGAAATCTTCGTCTGCCCTCGGTGTCCGTGGCGATTTGATCAAAAATGAGGGTGGGTTTCTTTAATGGTTCTGAAAAATACCAGGTTACAAAAAAAATACTTTAGTACTGAATAGAAGAAACCTTTTATATTACTAACCAGTTTCATCCAGCTCCTCCAATGGTGTTCCAAACCTTATAAAAGGGAATTCGTCATCTTCCGAGTCACTTGCCATGACGATGGTAGAAATGAGCAATGATGGTAGATAACCTAAAGCATTGTATGAGCTAAAATACATAGGCACAAGTATTATGAGTATCAATGCAATATGATATAAGGCAATATATTTTAGTATAATTCAAATTGTTTTTTTATAGTTTATACTTTCAAGATAATGAAAGTCTTTTGCACATACACTAAAAAAATAACATACAAATTTGAATATATGAATTTAGAAAGAGTTTCACTCAATGCATGTTGATAACTTAGACTTATACAGTGTGAATATGTTTCTTGCATATAATTTGGTGTTTTAGAGATCCAAAAGGGACATATAATAGAAAAATGGCAATCAGGTGAAGCATGCTAAAACTAATAAGAACTTCACAGCACACAGCAGCTTCACCATGTACATTGTAAATATATAGGGTATAAGGAACGCAAACTTTATTTACAAATGCCCATGAGCCTGTAAACGGGAAATAGACATTTGAACAAACAAAAAACTAGTGGAAAAAACACAAGCAATAGATAAGAACAGCATTTATCTGTTGAACTGTTTGGAGGGTAACAAATAAAAAAATTCCAGGCTACAGTTCATCTCCTTGTAAAAGACGACATACTCCACTGCAATTCTCGACTTTTTCTTCAAGTAATTTTTGTAACCTGGAACCCTTACTGAAGTCACAGAAGTAGCAATCGAACCCGGGAACTTTCATAATATTTTCGTTGACGATAAAGGAAATATACAGTGAAGAAGGATAATATTTACTGTGGTCGGAGTTGTAGAGAACAATTGCTAGATTACCAGCAAATGGACTAATAAGTCCAGTAAAAAACGATCTATTCCCATGCAAGTCAAAGTTGCTTGAATTCATTGGCAGATCATCTCCATAAAATCCGATGAGTCGCAGTAAAGGAATCAAGGTTTCCGCGTGTCCGAAGCGCAATGCAATCGAGCGGCCGCGTTCTATGTTATTCAAGATGGTTTTCAGGAGGACACACGACTGCTCGTAGTTAATAGGATAAGCTGATCCGGTCTGATAGTGATGTTTAAGATCACCTGCATATTCTAGAATCCTGAAATCCTTTTCAGAAAATAATTTGCACCAAACAGATTTTCCAAATACGGCAGTTTCGAATGCACACAGCAGATAAATCTCATAGGCACCCTCGAGCTTCTTATTCACGGATAAATGACTTAAAACCTCTGCAAATTTGGCAGTACGGAAATATTTATCATATTCTGCAAAGGCTGTGACATTGGTTTTCACTCTTTCCTGAAACTTTCCACAATTGTCAAAGTACCGCATATTTTCATCGTCAACATGCACCGTAACGTTGCCAATACTTTCGGGCTCTCGAAGGGTTTCCGTAAAAGTAAGATCTGGATGTTTTTCATCGATGACATCGTGGCGGACGGCAAATTGAACTGCGGTAACGAAAGCTTCGGCACTCTTTCGAGATCTGGATTTCCTACTCGAGGACACATTGAAACTTGTTTCTCCATCATGCTTCTTGAATAAGGACGGCATCATATGGTAATAGCTGTGAGCAAGTCTTATGTGTTCTCTCCAACCATGAGCAGTAAGTTTGTTACTATGTTTTGTCTGAAATTCATTCTTCCAGGTTCCTATAGCTTCTTTTAGACTAGCTGAGATTAAACTCGAATTTGACGAAGCGATAAGCTGCTGAAATTTTGGAACAATTTCATTCCATAAGTCAATATTTTTCTTGCTGGGGAAACGTGTTCCATGTCTAAGGACCGCATCCAAGTGAACGGGCGTCAGACAATTGGGAATGTTTTCTTTTGTCCATGATAGCCCTTTGAATTTAGGATGATACTTTATATTTTCATAGGTATTTTTTGAGGAAAAAAGACCCAAATTACCATCTTCATAATATAAGACTGGTGGACAGGTCAATAAAATTAAGAACAGGGAATGCAGTACTGTTTGCATAGATTTACTTATAGTATAGTTAAAACTGAACTCTAAACACAAAAATTAATTTAATTATTTAACATGAAAAAACAAACCTGTAATAATTAACAAAGAGCAAATAAAAGACAACAAAATCGTCAAACATTGCATCACAGAGGCTGATAGCTTTTAAGATCAATGCTAGTCTCTTGAACTCCTTCGTACTTTAAACCAGACAGTTACCTGAGCATACCTACATGAAGGCAACCATGTATTATTGGAAGTAATGATGAAAGATATTAAAAATACCAAATGCATCAAACTCAGTTTGGTGGAAATAAGGTATATTTCCACTGGTATGTTTAACTAATGACAGTATTTATGTGTACTTTTCAACAACAGAACATTGGCCATACCTCACTCAGCATAATTGCTAACATGATAACTAGGTAATTGAACTGCAGCGTCACTTATCGCCAAGTGCATTGCTTGCAGCTTATCGTTTTCTTTACCCAGCTGTCTATATTTGCAAAATTACCACGTCTGTAAGTATTTAACTTTGACAAATATTTCTAAACTGTTATGCAACGTTTGATAACTTTGTTGCTGGCAACTATTCAACCACAATGGGTGTTTGCCTGTCTTCACAAATAAAATACTATACGGTAAATAATTCATTAATTTTGTGTTCGATAACTTATATTACTTAAACTCCTTTCTATTTGCTGTAGTAGAAAGGCTAAAGCCAAATTTCTAGCTGACTGAAAGTTGGTATAAAAAAAGTTGCTGCATGGTTTACAAAAAATAAAGTACACTATTTTGAAAATAAGGCATCAGAAATTATATTATTCATTCCACACAGAGCAGACTAGGAACTTGGGAAGTGATGTTTGTTGAATGTTAGAGTTTTTCGACACCACGCACTTAGGATCGTTTATAACAAGACCATGCTAAATGTGGGAGTATTACAGTGTACTACAGTACAATGAAGAATATATAAAAGCAGATAATCATCCAGATCAAATTATATTCATTTAAGGTATTGCAAAATAATCAGAACTAAGTAGAAATCAAAAATATGCAACAAAATTTTGCCAATATTTGGGATCTGGTCTACTTCAATCATCATTACAATTCAGTATTTCAACAGGAAAGAATTCAAAATCATACTCCAATCTGCAAGATAGCTTGCTTAATGTGATCTGAAATAAACACTGGAATACGCATACAAAACACAGTCACATGGGAATAAAATACGTATGGTTGACATGTATGATCCATATGCGGTGAGCAAAAAATAAGAAATAATACGTATGAATGCACCTAACTTCACGGGAGTACTAAACGAATACAATATAATTAGAAAAGACAATCAATCTATCAGCATTTGACTTGACAAGAATATAGTTTCATGGGAAACATAATCAAATAATAATTATACCACAGTAACAGGGCTTTATGGGAACAAAAAGTTTCAACCCTATTATTTTAATTCCAAAAAAAGAAAAGCAGTGAACCAGGAAAATCTTTTTCAGTTAGTGACAGTTTTCTTCTGTTTTAATTTAAGCTTGAGAAATGATCACAAAAATACTACGTGCATTTAAAAACCGGTAAAAATATGTATATTTAGCAAGTGTGGTATTCAGTGGTGGTTAAAAAGCAAGCGATTGCATAAGGTAAATTAGTTATAAATATTAAATATGAAGCCAATCAACATATTACAAAATCCTTACTAGTCACTGATAGCTTGCAGCCTCTCCCCATACTTGATTTTTTCATCTCCTCCAATGTCAAATGCAAAATCCTTCGGGGCTTCGAAGATTAAAACAATGGTGGAACCAAGATTGAATTCACCAATCGCCATTCCTTTAGTGGCTGGAACGCTATCGTACTTTTCATCATAGAAAGCTCCGTACACTCGTTTAGGCCTGTTTGTTTTAAGAGTGACGTCCCCGTAAATTTCTATAGATCCCACGTTGGTTGCTCCCACCGCAGTCATAGAGAAGAAACCGTGGTTCCATTTTCCACTAAGAACAACCCTTTCATTGAGCACAAAGAGATTAGGAATCAATGAAGCGATCCTAGGATTCACACTCAGCAAGTCTCCGGGAAAGTGACGGCGGTGTTCGACAACCCAGTCAGCAGGAGAGTGAAATCTGTGGTAATCTCCTGGAGCGAGATATATCACACAATGATAGAGATTGTTTTCGTCCGGCTTATGCATCAGTGCTCTCATGTATTGCTTCAGAGGTACTGTACCCCATGTGAAACTATAGCCATCTTCTCTACCCCAGTCGTCGTGAACAGGCTCCGAGGGTAACGGACCAAGAAACTTTTGCAAAGAATAGTTTATTCCTTTCACCTGCTCAACTTCTCCATTAGTGACCCACCCATAGTGCAAGATCTTTCCGTCTGCAGGACTGACTACATCAGACACTGGGTCAATTGGACGCACGCTCGGCTTGATGGCTCGTCGAAAAAACTCTGAAAGATTTTTATAGCTTTTGTAGTCTGGGTTCTCTGCCTCATCCATATTCACTGCATACATGTTAGAGTACAAGCCAAATACGTAGGGTCTTAGCCAAACGGGGACTCGTGAAAAACTGTTAGCATGACCCCAAGAACGAGAAAGTAAACGTAATGGAAGCTTAAGATAGGCCTGCACAAACTTTTTCTTTTCATCGGACGAAACAACAGCGGAATCATAAACAAGTGTTGGGTCATCTGTCGAGGCACTGTAGTCAGCGAAACTAGGATACAGTATCCAACCCAATAACAATCCGGAACCCAGAACGGTAAATGTGCGAACATAAAAAAGGATGTCTGGGAAAATGGGCACGTACCGTTTACCCCATTTCTGTTCCCTTTTTCTATTCTGTACAAACTTTTTTAGCCATTCAGATTCCACAGGCTTGCTTTTCATCAATCCCTGGCCTTTGAATGGTATACCACCCTCGGATTTATAACCAGTGAAGCTAAAAGATCTCATCTGAGTAAAACTCAGTAGAAAACGCCAGGGCCACATCAGCTTTTGTTCACTGAAACTCCACTTTCTAAAATTGAAACACTTGTGTGGCCTTATCGTGATAACCATATTATTTTTTATGCCGGCCTGAATAAATGTTGTGAAATACATTACATATCTAAACGAGACAATATTTCATTCAACAAATATTTGTCTTTTTGTTAATGTTTCATCATAGTCTTTAAATACTATGGTTTCATGTCAAAACTTACTTACTACCATACTATATTCTCTAGCGTCGTCTCCCGCGCACATTACGAAAAATAAACCTGCTGATTGTTAGGTGGAAATTGTTTTGATTAACATGGCTTGCAAAATGATAATCATATTCCAACATTCCTTGATGTAACAAACAACCATCATCGACCACTGTCTCGCAAATAGATAGTACCTTTGATCCCTATCAAAGAGCGCGCTGCTATGCGCATGCAAAAGAGGTCACGGGTTAAAATTTATGGCTCTAGCGAAAACGTTTTCGGGGAGTCCCCTATTATTTAGCGTTTCCTAACTATTGCTTACGCCTGTTACATTACAGTTTATATTCCATAATATAATGACAGAGAAACGAAAAGAAACAAACCTGCAAAGATGCTTTGTATCGCTCAGCACGGGGAAGGAATTCAGTATTCCAGAAAAAGATAAGGTAAACCCTTTACTGCTTAGTCCATTTACAGTAGTAGTGATTAAGTTTTGAATGGCGTTATTAAGTTATATTATTTAGTAATTCAAGATTATTCAACAAGACCACATATAATCCTAACGCCAGCTTTTTCCATTGATTAAAACATATTTGTTCAAGTTTGGAAGATCCAGGAGCGTTACCGTCTTTGAGAAGCTCAACAGAATTGGAGAAGGAACTTATGGAATAGTTTGTATGTTCTGTTATTGCTTTAAAAATGTACTGTGTAATATGACATATAATATACCTCGTCCAATGGATAACTGCAGATAGGGCTAGAGACACCGAAACGAATGAGATAGTCGCACTGAAAAAGGTCAGAACTGAGCATGATCATGAAGGAATATCGATAAGCAGTCTGCGAGAAATCAATCTCCTTCTTTGTCTTCATCATCCCAACATTGTTGAATTGAAGGAAGTTGTTGTAGGACAGCACCTAGATAGGTGAGGTCATGAATAGATGATAAATATAAAATGCTCGAGAATTATGAGATCCAATAATAATTCATCCTCAACAGCATATTCCTCGTTATGGGTTATTGCGAGCAAGACCTTGCGAGCCTGCTGGACAATATGTTATCCCCGTTCACAGAAGCTCAGGTCAAATGCATTATTCTACAAGTGCTGGAAGGACTGCAATACTTGCACGATCACTTCATAGTCCACAGGTAGACGATTTTCATATCACTGCATGATTTCCTTTTCTTATGGCTGCAGCTAAAGACCTAGTAAGATAATTCGGCATTCCAGAGATCTGAAGGTTTCAAACCTCCTGATGACTGACAATGGTGTTGTAAAAATAGCTGATTTTGGGCTGGCAAGAACCTATGGTCTCCCACTCAAAAATATGACGCCTAGAGTTGTGACACTATGGTACAGAGCGCCCGAGCTCTTGTTCGGATCGAAGACACACTGCACCGCTGTGGGTATGTAGATCAATTGTGGTTGAAGTTTCAATGCGAGCATTATTTCTTTCTTCCTCTTTCAGACATGTGGGCGATGGGATGTATTTTAGCTGAACTGCTGGCACACAAACCTCTGATTCCTGGAAAATCCGAATTGCAGATGATAGACATGATCATTGAACTTCTAGGATCTCCAAATGAATCAATATGGCCTGTAATACTTATTTTCTACATAACCCAGCATCTATCACAATCGCTTGTATATGGTTTTGTAAGATCTGCAGTGCTCGATATGCATTTCGATACATATACCAACATATGCATCATAAACTCCAGTTAAATAAGATAGTGTTATACTGTATAATGTTGTTACTTTATTTGGTGTCTGCTACTTTAATTTTTATAAGAGTCAGTCTTATGCATTTAGAAAGAATATGTACAACCTAACTCTGTAGACATCTGGTGATTTAAGTTTTACTGAAATCCCTATTTCATAAAGGACCGTCTTTAAATACTTGAAGTAGCTCACCAGTACAATCTGTTCAGGGCTTCCAAGATCTGCCAGCGATCAAAACCGTATATCTTCGCAACCAGCCCTACAACAACTTGAAACATAGGTTTCCCTGGCTGTCCGATGCCGGTCTACGTTTGCTCAATTTGCTTCTTATGTTCGATCCAGAGAAGAGAGCTACAGCGCGGGACTCTTTGCAGATTTCCTACTTCAAAGAAAAGCCTCTCCGTAAGTGGATTTTCAATCGGAACTTATTATTTTTTTATATCTGATGGAATTAATCTCGATCTGTTCTACAGCATGTGATGTGAACATGATGCCTACGTTTCCACACCACCGCAACAAGTGAGTGATAAATATAGCAGAAATTGAATATTCCTTAAGATTTTTTGTCAATCATAATGTGTTTGTAATTTGTGATTAGGAAAATACAGTGGAAGGTATTCAAATAGTGACAGGTTGCTTTCAATAAAAGAATATTTGTATACTTAATTTGCATTAAAGAAATCCCCCATCAAGGGAAAAGAAAGTTTAGAAGAATGCCTTTCTAAACAATGAAAGAAACCATAACTGAGTTAAGAGTTACTTTCAAGATCCTCTTCAAAAATAGGCTCAAATATACATTTTAATTATTTTGGATATCCAAACGCTCAAGTCCAGGAAATCGGAACGAACGGAAGTACCACACGACACGTAATGTATAATTAATGGTGATCAAATTTTTTTAAGATATCCCCAGAAGCGAGGCAGCCTGTCATCTTCAAATCAATTGTCGAATCAAGTAAGTAAAATATTGAAGCAACAATTATTAGCAATTTTGTGAACACTTCTCACATTTTTTGCAGACAAAAAAGGCAAAACAAAATAAATTAGGGTAAGTGTTAAACGTAACACGGCTACGCAATCGGCAATAAATACTAGACTAACTAGAGGCAATAAAAAAATGACGTGGGTATGATATCCTCATTGTATGTTCTTTTTTAAGTACTAATATGGTGTTGTTCTACTTAGCAAGCTGTAACATAGTATAAGTAAGAACCAATATGGAAAAATCTGGGAAGTTACCATGCAATTGAGAACACAAATTGAATTGATGATTATGTACAAAGTGAAAAACACCCACAACACAAATCAGTAACTGATAAGGTTGACTGAACTCTTAATTTACGCCCTTGGATGAAAGTACCAATAGATAATTGATTGGAACTATCAATCAGAATGACATAAGCATTTAACAAACTTGAAAGTTGGGGTATCAGAGTACTGGATAAAAAGGATTTTTCTGTATAAGAGCCACATTTTTGAAATAGACTGTTTTTTTTACAGCAGAAGTGATGTTTTATCGGAAGAGAATTAAAATATAAACGGGATGAAGATTTTTCTGTCCTTTGGGTAATTGTCAAACTTTTTCAAGTACCACTGATGGTGATTGTAGCTTCTGGATGACAAAAACAATAGGGTAAACACTGCGAAAGCAGTAGCTTGCAAAGACCAACATGCCAAAGCCCATCCACACCACTCGATGCTCTCGCCAAACATGTTTCCAGCGGTCACATATTCAAACATTCCTCCATGGGGTATCTTGTAGCCCGTTTCTCCGGGTTTTCTCAAGTTTCGGAGGATATTGTCGCATTGGATATTGATGAACATTCCGTAGAAAAACATTGCGATTCCGACAGTAAAATTTGGCTGGTGGATCCAGTCACTAGGATAGCTGGAGGAACGCGCAAGAAATGCACCCTGTTGAAAAATAATATCTCGCGAGTACCTTTTCCAATGAGAAACGTGAATAAAATTTTACGAAATTCAATGGAATCAATTTAAAGGATTGCCTCAGGCTCTGAAGTTTGCCAAAACTATCATTAAAAAAAGTGTATTACCTTGTGTTATGTGCCTGGTGGCAATATATATAATTATATTATAAATTACTAGCAGCCTCATGTGTCCCATAAAAAGGGGAATAGAATGTTACTATATACTATATTTTAGTAAAACAGAATGTAAACGATAGGAGAGAGGACAAGCCAGCACAAGCTACCAAAGACAAACAAGTGCGAGTGACTGTGTGCCTTGCAGGCCAGTCACTCTGACTTGTGAAACAAGTGTTTACTGTATATTGGTAATATTAAACATCTTGCATACCTGCATGTATCCATTATAAGTACAGAAGATCGTGCCAAACAGCATAATAGAAATCGGCATGGGTTTTCCACCATTTATGAGCATCGGATATATAAGGGCTCTATGCACATAGTGTGCGATGAATAGTCCGAGCAGTATGGCGCTCGGTAAAGAGAGCGAATCGCTTGAGGTATAGATCATGTATAACGGAAGTATCAGTGCTGACATTTCCTACAAGAGGCAATAATGATTATTCTAGTAAAATTTTACGAAAAGCGATGGGAAAGCTATGACCAAAGTTCCTTTTTCATTTTTTCAATCACTAAACGGAACTTTTAAGAAAAATGAATTAAATTCAACGCTACTGCGCTGCATTCAAGCATTTTGCACTGAAGCGGAAATGCGTATGACCTCATTATTTTTTGGAGGGGGTCTGAAGCGACCTATAACCCCGAAGAAGAATTAAACAGGTTCGATTATGATTAAAAGTTTCAATGGATGCCCTCAATAATAATCATACCACCAACCTGAATGAACCAAGCAAGCTTCGCATTGATCTGCGGTCCCCAGCTGGGATTTGTATAGCGACCATATGGAACACTGATTTTCTTAACAATGATAATATGCACCACAGGAGCTAAACCCATCAATACACCAGCCATTAAATCTAACAAACGAATCTCGTTTTCTTCCTTGAGAAGCTCTTTCATTTGGTATAGCACCCGATTCCATACTGCTCCCATTATGATCTGAATTCAAGTGCGTGGTAAAAACTTTGTCAGAAAAAAGTGAGATAATGCATATTAAGGACAATACCTTCAGAACGCAGAAAATTACAGCAATCAACACCAAACAACTGCTACATTAACTTCGTTCCGAAATGATTCAAGCAAGCTCACACCTAGACCGATCGGCAACACATGACTCATAAGATCAGGTGAAATCCTTGACCCCAATCTAAAGGTCATACATGGCACCATGACAAGACTTTGCCTTTCAAGACGAGTAGCAAACTTACAAGTTAACTCAAGTTGGGTCGTTTGAGTGTTAGGCCACTATTACTTTTTACGTTAAAAATACTCCGTGAAATCTTATAACTGATATGACCTTGAACATTGAAACTGCAACTTAATGTGTGCAGGATGCACGTCACGATATTACATGAAATATAAATTCTGTGGAAATTAATTCGATTTCAGGCTCTTAACGTTAGCTGGGATATGATAATTGATAGAACTCCGTAAAATACAGTCAAAAACAATATTTAGACTTATGGTGAGATGTATTATACATATACCCTTCTTGGGGTCCTACAGTGTTCGATAAAATGTCCTTATTTTATTCAATTCTGCCCCATTTTTTTAGTTGAGCAATTTTGTGCAGCTTATTTTCTCTCAATTTGGACACAGGATTTAGTAAGCAGCTCACTCGGTTAATTTAGAGAGACAGAGAGAGGTTATGTAACCATGTTACGTAACTGGGTTATGCAAGCCAGAGAACTATGTCCTGAAGCCTGTATTTATACATTGTTAATTAGAGATCACAATTAAGTGTAACAGTAAAAAAATGAAATATCAAGTTCAACGTAATTATAGAGGTAAGGACTTAAAATCTTTTGCACCAACATAAAATTATTCAGCAAGAATAAAATCCACACAAGTTAGAGTAAAAGAAAATTCAAACTTCAAATCCGGTAATTAATAACAAACTGTACGCACTATACTTTCGTACAGTATACTAAAATTGACAGTTGGCTTGTGTTAAAAGCCAAGCTGATAATTAAAAACTTGGCTTCTGTGGGGAAGCTATAGACAACACCTAAAACTACTAAAGTCTTCAGTCATAAAATCCGATTATTCAAAGTGATACCAGGCAGCATACAAATTGCACATGATGAATCACACACATATCTAGAACAATGATTCCATGACTATGGCACGTAAAAAAGGGGTACTACCATTCGAGCGTGTGTGTGGCCTCAGTACTGGTATCTGCTCATCATTTGTAGTTCATAAATAAGTGAAATGACTTTGTTTTATGCTACTGTTGTTAATTGAACCTAAAATATTGATGTTATGAACAGTAGTTTAAAATTTCCCCCTTGTCAGTAGCTAGCTGTATTATGGTAGAGATGTCAACTTAAACAGGGTGAGGTTAAATTTCCCTTCGTGTATTTGACACAAGATGAATGTGACAAAAAGTTTGGGAACCCCTGGCCTAAGAGATAATATTACCGAATCTAGTAATATAATACCAAAACATTCATAAATAGGTGAAGCTGAAATGCTATTGTACAGAATATGCGTTAAAAAAATGGATAAGGTAGGCTCATAAGAAGACAACTATAAATAAAGGCAACTAAGGTAAATATTTAATTAAATTAAAAATATCGTGAAGTGGAAGACTTAACATGTGATCTACCAATGTAATGATTTTGATCATTTTAAATTTATTACATCTACCTGGCTGAGTGATAAAATTCTTCAATAAATTTCATTTACTTGTGCAATAAATCAAGAAATAAACTGTCTCACGGGTTGCAATCGGAAAGGACAAACAAATTCTTCATTTGAAAAATCTTATTTAAAATTGATGAAGAATTAAAAACAAGGTAAAATTTTAAAGGCAATTTCTCCAATATGTTCACTAGAATAATACTATACATAGTACAAAAATATCAGTACCAATACCACCACATGATGATGAATCTAAAATTTAGGTTGTTCCAGGAGAATTTCTACCCCAAACACATTCCTTATTTTCTTGCCACTCGTTACTCCCGTCGACATAAATTTCCTTCTTCCATATTGGGACCCGGGCCTTCAGGCTGTTGATGATACACTTGGAGGCTTCCATCGCATCTGCCCTGTGTGGTGACGAGACGGCAATGATGATGCTCGCTTCTTGAACAGGTACAATGCTATTGAAAGATGGATTCAGTGTAAGGTTTTAAAGAAATACGTAGTGATGATAAGTAGTAAGTAATTACTGAATGGGTCTCCTATTCGATTTACAAGACTTAGGTTTTTACACATTATTTAGGTAATGGCTGCCCTTTTTTGTTATAATACATAAATAATTCTGATAATCACTACCCTCTGACCATCTCATGGAATGGACCTGAAACATTACTACAGACATAAAAGTACAGATCAATACCCTAGCCTGTGGTGTACAGCAATGTTACGTATGGCTGGCAATTCCAACCGGACTTCATCGCAAAGCTTTCGGATTTCCTTTTCTGCCATCATCTTGTAACACTCATATTCTAGTTCCAGCACATGTTTGCCACCGTGATGGTTACGTGTAGTACCTGAAAAGTTAGATATGAGAAATAAACTTTGATTGTATACTAGCAGAGCCTTGACTAGTGAGTCTTTCAGAGTAAAAGGAAACCGATTCTTTTCCAATCTACGTTCTATATGCTGATGAACATGCATGTAAAATATCAAGATATCTCACCTACGAACAGCGATATTGCTCCACATTCCGGTTGGCTAACTGCGACCATGATCCGGTCGGTGCTGAGAACTTGCTCAGTTAGTATAATCTCAGTAAAAGGTTTAGTCATTGCTGTGCTTAGTTTAGGCTCAGATAAATGAATTCGTTAGCCGCCGCTTAAAGGAGGTATAACAGCTATTTCATCAGAATGCGATAATAATAAAGGCTGCTGCAGATTCCCGGAAATGTATTCCTCGTTCAGTGCGAGAGTGAAACAATTACCGAGTTCGTTCAGCCTTTGAAAAAACCCAAAAGAAAATTTGTGAAATTAAATTCCTCCTTCCATTCATTAGGCTATCTGGCTTATTTGATTCCTGGAATTCTAAATCTGATATAATGAATTTTTCCCAGTTCTGAATTGACGCCAAAATATAATAACATTGAACCATAAGAAATCTAAGATGATAGGGAGTGTAGTCCAAAAAGTACCGTAAGTTAACCGAACAAACCAAGTGTTTGGTAAATAACCCGGAAAAACTGCAAATAACAATAACAAAACACACAGATTTCGGAAGCATAAGCGTTTGGATATTTTCTACATGTAACAAATCCGGAAATTGATATATTTCACCTACCTGGGATAACTTTCTTTAATTATTTCCACTATTTCTCCACAGTTCGTTCTTGAAGGAAGGTCCAAAGTATCAAAGTTCTGTCCCACCAGATCCCGACTTTTAGCAAAAAATAGGATTCTCACCTAAAAATTAATTGCAACTTATTTCAAAGGTTAAGTATCAACTAGCCATACAGAGAAAAAAAAATGAAAGAAATCAAAAGCAGCGATTTTTAACTATTGCTATCTATTTTTCCCTTGACGATTGCTATGTACAATGCGTTGCTTTTTATCAGTCGCCTGCAGGAAGCATCAGGGTGATTGTGATACTTTTTTTGGTGAGGTTTGCAGACAAATTTTAAAGAAAATCAGAAAGATTGTTTGTTATCAAAGTTACTGGAATTCCATAAAATCTGAATACTAGCTTCCCTGCAGAACCATAATAATTGCTTACTTCAACGTAAGGAACACAGTTGTTAATTTCCATCAGAACACATCAAAACAAGTATCCGGTCGTTAGAAACTAAACGTAAAATAAAAGGATGAATCGGAATAAATAGAAGAAGAATTCAATGTTTACAATATTTGAATAGAACATGGTAAAATACATAAAAAACATATATTATTTGCTAAGATACATAAACTAAGCGTAAAATTGGCATAATTCTGTCATTATAAGCTCTCACAGAGCAACTGTGGTCAATTATTAACTTGGTGCGACCAGGCTATAGCGGAAAAAACAACGAAACTTATATATATATATATATATAGATAACTGTACTCGAATCAATTACATAAAAATCATAAATAAGAATCCTTACTGTTCCTATGTACCTCTTATGCAGTAGGCACACGATGTATTATGAAATTAGGCAACTGGAAAAACCGTAATTAATGCAAAAAATGAGATAGACCGCAACTGGTATTACATGAAAAATAAAAATTGTTACATAACGCAATTATTATGTAACGGAACTATGCATTGAAAATTAAGCAACCAGGTTATCTAGGGCCTTTTTGAATACCATTGACTATTTATTAAGAATGGTTTTTAATATAAATCTAGCAATATTACTGCAATAAACAACAAAAATTGGGTAAAACAACATTTACACGCTCTACTGAACACCGTAGATTCCATTTGGTTGATGAGCATTTTCCTATTTTACCACTAGAGCAGGCGTCATTAAACTTTTCTTACAGCGGGCAGGATAACCGAGAGAATGACGAGCGCGGACCATTCTGTTCAATACTCGCAAGCACATGTAACTTTTTAAAACGGTAAAACTGTAAAGTAATAATTTTAATAAAACTGTTTCACTCATAATAACTTTACTATTTAAATGGAGTTTCTTGCAGTCGGTTTATTGAAGTTAGAATGGGTTACTGATCTATGAACGCTTATGATTGAACTTCTAATGAACCAATCAAGCTAAAATTTGCACATATGAGACGTAATTCACAAAACCAACATTCCCTGAATCAACCCTGAAAAAATCTATTTCGAAACTCGAATACTTATTTCGGTTCGGCCGTAACAAGCGATTCCGCGTTGAACAACCCTTAATAACTTGCGAACCATTTGCCCTTCCACTATAACTATCTAATGTATGCATCACTGCTGTTCTGAGTAGATCTGCATGTAGTTAACAAGACAGCTGAATTCGAATTCCCAAGTGCTTTAATTCAAGCGGGTGCAATACACAATATTAACCTAAAAACGATTAACCTACAAAAAATATAATAAACATACAGGGTCTCCACAGGGACTAAATGACAGATAAAAGACCCGCTTGATATCTTATAAAACACCTCGCCAGACAACCCAAACCACTCAGAAAGAAATTCTGGCCTCGGGGAAATTTCTCTCAACTCGACCACGCAGGGTACTGGAGTGGAGCCTATCTAAAAATGAAAAAAATAATAATAAAGTATTTTCCAGCTGCATTTTTTACATCTTATTCATTTTCATAATTTCCATAGATTATTTATTCATTTAAGCTTTTTTATGTTAAGAATCACTTATTTAATTCACATTTGATTTTTTTGGAAATTAATCCATTTTTCTAATGTTTTAGACGTATATTATACTGATACATGTTTGGAATCAATGGAATAATTTTAGTTCGTTTACAAAGGAGATTCAAGGTTTTTAAGATATAATTTCAAATTTTGGCAGCCGAAAAATACAGCAGAAATAGCAGTAAGGAATTAGTAGGTGGTGACAGTGAGAAATCTATTTCGCAAAGGGGAGAGCTTAGACACCCAAATGGGTACTGGGATACATATTATATTGAACAATTTATTTAAGTTAAGGGGATTTACGTGAAGGTGTACATGGGACAAAAACGGGGAGAGCTAAAGAGAAATATATTATAATAAACAATTGTTAATGTTTCTTTAACGGAAGGTTGAAAAGGGGAGATCCATTAAATGGCCACGTCACCACCATAGAATAAATTTAAGGATGTTGCAGGATCTTCGAAAATCCGCGATGTAGTGAATCCGTCCGCAGAAAGTGAACTGCGATATAGCGAGGGACGACTGTAATATAATAAATAATAAAATTAAGATTAACATGACACGACACCAAGCTTGGCTCAACGTTGCCACCAGGATGTAAAAGATACCCTATACAGGGAAAAAGTTATGTTAGTTGGCTCTAAATAAAATTGTGTCAATATTGCCACCATACGGATAAAAAATATATCAAGGGATTGGGCATATGTTACCTTAATATTAGCTCGCATCTAGCGAGGAATTAAATGTCGGAAGAAACGTCATAAAATGCAGCAAATATAGAAATATTGGAACTTACAAATCCATAAAACCAAGGAAATAATTTTAAGACCCGAAGAAAGCGTAGGTGATCAGCCTATGCTCCCTTCGGGGTGTTAGGGTCCTCCCATTCAACGCTCCACAGCCACTGAGATGGCCAATCTCAGAGGCCGTGGTCGTGAAAAATATCTTCTCTTGTGGTAGCTGCTCTCCTCTTCATCTGCCGCCTTATTCTCCTGGGCTGCGTTCTTGAAAAATTAAATAGCAACATAGATGAAGAATATAGAATTATTAGGATTTTAATTTATAAAAACGAATTTAACTTACCCCTCTATGGTGGCAGTCACTTCTTCGACTCTCTGTTGTGGTGATTGCTCCCCTCTTCATCTGCCGCATAATTCTCCTGGGCTGCGGCATTGAAAAATTAAATAGCAACATAGAACATAGAAATTTTAAAAGACTAATTTAACATACCTCTCCATGGTTGCAGTCACTTCTTCGACTCTTTCTTGTGGTGGTTGCTCCCCTCTTCATCTGCCGCATTATTCTCCTGGGCTGCAGTCTTGAAAATTTAAATAGCAACATATAACATTGAATTATTAGGATTTTAATTTATAAAAACCATATTAATTCACCCCTATATGGTGGCAGTCACTTCTTCGACTCTTGTGGTGGCTGCTCTCCTCTTCATCTCCCCCATTATTCTCCTGGGCTGCGGCCTTGAAATAATAAATAGCAACATAGAACAGAATTATTAGGATTTTAATTTATAAAAACTAATTGAACTCACCCCTCCATGGTTGAAGTCACTTCTTCGACTCTTTCTTGTGGTGGCTGCTCCTCTCATCATCTGCCGCATTATTCTCCTGGGCCGCGGCCTTGAAAATTTAAATAGCAACATATGACAGAATTATTGGGATATTAACTTATAAAAACTAATTTAACATACTTATCCAGGGTTGTTGCAACTCCTCCCGACTCTTCTCTCTTGTGGTGGTTGCTCTTCCTGCGTCTCCCGGCTGCCCCTTCCACCTGCATTTAAGCCTAAGTGTAGCCTATCACACACGGTAGCCTACCCCCCCGGGAGAGGCTCGTAATTAGGATATTATAAAAAATAATAATTAAACAAGGAACTATCACATTCCGAAGCATTTACATTATTATAAAAAAAATTATTGATATATTATATTAAGATAGCGTTAATTAAAAAAAATTGAATGAAAACATTAAAATCACTTATGTAAAACATTTGAAAACTGTTAATAAAAACAAATCGGGCATTTCAGGGTAAATATAAATTATTAAACAATATTATTAGGGCCTGAATGTTACACAGACGGGACTTAGACACTATGTTATCAAATCAATGCCAACTCCCCCACTAGCTCTATCTTACAGTTTTCTTCTTCATGCTCGGGGTCACAGGACCCACCTGTTGCTCCCGCGAAGTCGACGTCTCGAACCACGCCGAAGACGTTGCCCTCGTGGTGGCTGCTCTCTTCTTCATCTGCCGCATTATAGCCCTGGGCTGCGACCTTAAAATATTAAATAGCAGCATGGGACATAGAATTAAGAGTATTTGAATTCATAAAAACTAATTCAACATACCCATCCATGATTGCAATCACCTCTTCGTCTTTTATTTCTTGTGGTGGATGCTCTGCTCTTCATCTGCCGCATTATTCTCCTGGTCTGCGGCCCTAAAATATTAAATAGCAACATAGAACATAGAATTATTAGGATTCTAATTCATAAAAACTAATTGAACATACCTCTCCATGGTGGCAGTCACTTCTTGGACTCTTCTTTCTTGTGGTGGTTGCTTCCATCTTCATCTGCCGCATTATTCCCCTGGGATGCGGCTTTAAAAAATTAAATAGCAACTTAGAACATAGAATTATTAGGATTCTAATTCATAAAAACTAATTGAACATACCCCTCCATGGTGGCAGTCACTTCTTGGACTCTTCTTTCTTGTGGTGGTTGCTTCCATCTTCATCTGCCGCATTATTCCCCTGGGATGCGGCTTGGAAAAATTAAAGAGCAACATAAACAGAATGAATAAGATTTTAATTTATAAAAAATAATTTAACATACCCCTCCATGATGGCAGTTACTTCTTCAGACTCTTCTTTCTTGTGGTGGTTGCTCTCCCCATCTGCCGCATTATTCCTCTGGCCGGCTGCGGCCTAAAAATTAATAAGCAACAGTGAGATTAAATTTCTAACGCCATAGTGAGATAAAGTATGGAGTGTTGGGGTGCCTTTTTCTCTAATTAGATTTTTTATAACGGAAGTTTTTAGTCTGGGGGTGCGGCGCCTGTAGTAGAGAGGCCTTGAGTAATTTCCCTCTTATAAATCCTTCAAGTCTCGAAAAAGCCTCGAGTCTCGTGATTTTTGAATTAGGACTTTGAAAACGTTGTAAACTACATGTAGTATCAAATGTGACAAAAATAAGCGGTTCAGGCCTATTTTCCTATTTCGCGATGTCATTTTTCATGTACGTGGTTCTACCGTGAATATAATTTAATACCAACCTTGTATTGCGTTGTCCTAGCCATCACATGTCTTTGCTCTGTAAGGCAAGCAAGAAATAGTATGCATACAAAAATACATCGAAAAGCAACCGGGCCCGGTGCACAATACAATCATTCATACACCATAGAAAAGCATGATCCAATTTCTTTAGCCAGCCATAGTTTTAGTATAAGGGAATAAAGGTACAGTAATAATGTACCGAGTTTACCCGTTAGGGAAAAATTTAACATTTCTTGGTAAACGTCTTAATTTTATACATATCCCACGTTAAATGGAAATAATAACATTACATTCGGGCATTGCACAGAATAGTCCACATATGGTAAACACCATTTTGAACTATAAATATTTCGCTCGCAGAAATTGAATCACACACATAAAAATAAACGCATAGTATATTATCAAACTAATATATCTAATCTACAATAACGGCCGATTACTACTAACTAACTGACAGATCTCTGACTAAGACAGCAAAGCAACCTTCCTCCGAACAGAGTCTATAACAGTGTAAATGAAAACCTGCTACCTTTCAACAACGCATCGTTCTTTTAACGAACGTTTTGACACGTTGTTAAATTGGTTTGTTTGCATCAGTCGTTTTGAATTTCAAGAAAAAGGTGATTGAAGTTTTAGTAATTATAATTGAACACTGAAATGGAGGAAGGAGAGATAAATAGCGCGAATGATGATGAGAAACACATTTGAGGGTTGATTGATAATCGCCATAGGAAACACGAGACACGAGGCAGGCTTAGTATTTAAATACTAAAAGAGGTAAAATGACCTATCACGCTTACGAGTTCGCTTTGGAAAGGTTATTCGCTTATGATAAAATTGGTTTCGTTCAACGTCGTTTTACTTTTAATCTCACTTTCCAAGAAGTGGTGTAATGTTTAAATCTTATACACAATACCAGCAAGCGATAAATACAACTGCCGCACTACGTAAATATCTTTATTAAGTGCAATCGTGATTCAAGCATGTCAACAAATATACAAAGATTAAGAAGCCCAAGTAATACTAGAATTGAATACACAATTATGCTCCACATACATAATTATGCTCCACTTACAGCGGGAGTTGTGATAAAGTTGATTGTACTTTGCAATCTAGCGGTTGCAAGTTGTTATTTAACCTGACCCACAGTGAGCCAACCGTGTCATCTAGTGGTTGTAAATTTTTACTTCACCTAACGCTAATAAATAAACTTCCAATGATACAATCACGCTAAAATTAGCATATATGAGATGTAATACATAAACCAACATTCTCTGAAAATTGGGTCAATTCATTCAGGTTAACCCCGAAAACATCAATTTCGAAACTCAAATACCTATTCCGGGTCGGCCGTATCAAGTGACCCCGCGGTGAACAACCCTTAGTAACTCGCGGAGCAATTGCCGTCCCACTATATACGACATACCAATGAATGTAGAATTTCATAGCGAATCCATACATATAAGTCTCATACGCACAGCAAACTAACGGGAGTCGTATAGCCCCTCCGGAGACCTACTTTGCTAAAATTAATCATTATCAATAATTGCTTCTATTACATGAATGTAATTATCTCTAAACTAATTAAATAGCATATTCTGGAAATCATTTTGACTTGGTTGTGGTTTTCCACTCAAGGGACATGACATTTTAATCAAGGTAGAGGTGAAAGTTGGGATGTGAGAAGTTTCACCACAAAATCAACCCTCAGTAAACATGACTTAAACTCAACCATATCAGTAACAGAAGATTTCGTTTCGCGAATAGAATGTACTATGAAATTTCTATAGTGTGCGTAGAAAAAAACAATGCAACACAGCTTGATATCAAGGGGATTCGGTTTGTTAATTCTAGCTAGAAGTATGTATTCAATCACAACGCTGTGAGTAAATAATAAAGATACGGCTAGTGAGAATAAAATACCGTGAAGTTGAATGACATGTTATCTTTAACAGAAATGCACAAAGCAAAGGCCATTTCTCCATTTTCCATTTCTCTCTTTCCAGTGTTGTTGGTCGGTAGCAAGCGATAGAGAGCACTGCCAGAACAAACTTGAGATTTATCTGGATCATTTATAGCACTTAGAAGCTGCAGTCAAATATAGAAGCATTTAGTGGTGTAGGTCCACTAGGCATATACACTGCTACGATGTGGTGCTACAGAGAGAGAAGTAGTTTGATTTTATCTGGAGTGTTATCAATCGTATGGATTTTAATAATACTGGAGTTGGCAGAAAGTTATTCTTCGCGCACTATCCATCGCAGCTATTCTTCTCATCGATCTACAAGCGGTCGCAAAATATTCTATGTACCAGCTAGAAAACTTAAGGGGCGCCCGACAGATAAGAATATTATACCAACGGCTCATGGAACAGAAGGAGCAGCTATAACGAAGTCCGGCTCGACAGAAGAGCCTCACTTGATCACGACGAGAATCGCGGAACCTATATTAGTTGAAAAACAACTGACAAACGACAACGGCGTACTCACTTACCGCACTATTAATGAATATCCCACAAGGCGAACAGGTGGGAAAGCAAGAAAGCAGAAGACGCATTCTTATAAGCCACGAACCACGATTTCGTCGAGACGACGGACAACGACATCGGGTAGTCGCGGTCGCAAAAATAGTTCGCGACACCGGCAGAGAAAAAAATATCGACCGACCCGTAGATTCAAAGCAAGGCCGACGACTCGATCCAGAACGAGAAATAAGGTGACCACGACAAGAAACTACAGGCGACGGAATAAGAATGCCGGGACAACCAATGTGAATAAGTACGAAAGAACAACAACGAAAGGCAGGAAATCCAATTTCGATCGCGCTGGAATCCAGCCAACTTCTCCCGAATCGACGCAGACACCGGGAAAAATCAAATCGGAAGGACATAGCGATGACTTTGATGTCAAACCGACTAAATCCAGACTACCAAAACCAACATTTGATCTATCGAGATTAAACACCCTCGTGCCAACGGTGCCCGAACCAGGCGAAGGCAGGGAGTCTGCCAATGAAATTGGCCTTAGAAAACTTTACGCAACGGCGACAAACAAACACGGTCTCGTTCCGCCCCGTGGATTTCGGTTTACAACGCGTGCATCGCCCGAAGATAAGCGTAAGGACAAAATAGACATCAGGTCATCTGAACGACCTTTTTCTCGAGCAATGCAATCAGATACACCACATATACGCAGCAATCCAACCAACCCCTCTGTGCCGGTATTAAAAATTCACACGACTTCCATAGACGACGCTCACACGGTATTGCGAGGCATCGGTACCGGGTTCCGCGTTCGCCTCGTACCCACATCGCCGATAATGAAAGAAGATGATTCTAATGACGTTAAGCCTGACGAATTCGATATCGGACGACCCAGCGACGCAAACGTTACTGAAGATAAATTACGATACACCGGTGACGCTTTGGCGACCCTGCGAGCATTGTTCAAGCAACTTTCAAATGTGACTGGTTTTCAATCCATGCGAGTACTAGTTGGCGAAGAGAATAAAATACGATCCGATGAGAGATCTTCGCAATCGAACAGAAGCTGGTGGGAGCGGTAAGTCTATATCACCTATACTGTGATAATACAAGTAGGTTAGTGTCAAAGGTTAAGATGAAAGATCAAGGAGCAGCCTCTTAAATTGTGTATAGCGATAACGCAGCAGTTTTTCATGCGACCTGGCGCCTTTGTGTTTTCTTATCTTCGCTCTTTGTTAACGCGCGATAACAGAAACAATCATAGAGGTTCAAGTTCGCCTAAACTCAAGTGCTGTCTGCATCCAGCAGCGGTCTCGTTCGGTAATATTTTAGTGAAAGTCCTTAAAACGCAGACGTTGGTGATTTAACGCAAAACAAATTTTACACAAAAGACAAAAATTACTTGTTGTACCTACACTTGCTTGCGTATCGTTACTTCCATTCCCTCCCAGCTCAGAACCGCTCCGTTTTTCCTCTCTTCAAATTGGACAAATACTAACAACCGGTTTCCTCATGTAGTTGTCAAATGTTTTCTAAACATGTCAAGGAATTTTAATAAGAACATACTGAGCTGTACACCAAACACTTGAACTCATAAGTGGAACATAAAGTTCATGGGATATTGTCATTTCAAGAATTCCAATTTCACCAATACCGAGAATAGCAATTTGACTGTGATCTATTTATTCACTCCATATCGGACGCCTTCGAAGTTATATACAATCGGTGACAAGCATAGTTCACATACTTATTCGATACTTTATAAAGGGACTTTTATTTCATTGTTCGATAATGAAGGTGTTTATCACCCAAAGAGGGTGTTACATATGTGCAATACAGTTCACTAGGAAAGTTACTGTATTTATTGCCCGTTTGCCACGCGAAGCTATGGTACGATGGATAGTAAAATACTAAAAATGTGGCCTTAAGATTGCCGAACGATAATGCTCTAGTCTAGATAAACTAGGCAATCGGTCACTGTATAGACTAACGGGCCATAAAAATAGGAAAAAGTGCAACGGAAAAAATCTTGTTTTGGTTAGGACCACAAAGCTCTTGCAAACTGATACGCTTTATTTCGCTATATCCGACCCCCTTTCTTGTGTCCACTGGAGATCGAGATAGATGGATGATATTCTTTACTTAGTTCCCTCAACCGTTGCTCACAACAAACTGATTTATTAGCGGATTTCATTCCAGGTTACGTACACATTATTTATTTTCTTCATGCACCAGAAAATTCGTGCTAAGCTACCCTCAAGTACAATATTGTAACTGTAGATGCGTAAATTGGCGCAGATTATAAGTTACCATTGGTAATTCTTTTGTGGTTTCAGAAATGCTACAATAGATTTTGCGAATCATTATCATGATCAATCATAAGATTCCCTTTTATTGGAAATTTCCATACCAACCAGATCCACATAATCATATTGAGTAAAGCCGTTGAATAGTTACTTCAATATCAAGTTCGTAATGACCCGCAGGGATTATATAAATTACAAAACAAAGCGTATAAAAATAGGTCTGATATCCCAATGACATCAATCAAGTTTACTTCCTCTTTGTTGTGTACCGCGAATGTTTGCCGCAATCGCGAGCATATGTATGCCTATAGCATTACTCAGGCGACTTAAGAGTTTTTGAATCAAAATTCGGAGTCGATTAATTTCCCTCTGGTTTCCTCTGAGCTTTGCCAACATGTTCCGTATATAAAAAACTACCGTACATAGGTAGTGTGATACCGGTAGCGAACAGGAAAAAATGATTCGTGATTAACCTATTTCTTCAAAGTTAAGATTGCCAGAAACCGCGCTTATTTAAACTCGCGGAAACGTAGAACTTCTACATAGTTTACGGACAACGATCAAAAACTCGAATCGGCCATCCGAATCGGAGTAACATAAACACGGTATAGATTTACAGCAATTATGTGAAATTTGTTTTAGTCGAAGACCATCTAGCCGTAAGGTAAAACTTTCAATGCTTTATCGTTTGCTTCGCTTTTGTGGTTCCTGGTTCGATTTTATCTGCCGCCAGATCTTTCGTGGTGTCCCGCATCTAGCTAGAACGATGAAGTGCGCATGGTCCGTATTGATTATTACTGCGACTTGCAACCAACAACGTGTTTCACAAACGTTAGAAAATAAAACCAATAAAACCAACATCGATTGAATTCAGTTGATGTACAAATAAGAGAATTAAACCACTCCCAATTCTATAACTGCCATCACCAACACTATCAGAGCGTTACAGTATTTCTCGCTGGTGTTGATCGAAGAATACAAGATACTGTTCAACATTGCACAATAAACACCAGTTAAAACTAACCGTAAACCGTGAACCGCAATAACTGCGAAACCGCCATCTCCCATGAGGACACGGCTTCAGTGTTCGAGCCTTAGATGCCATGCAAGCTGAGTAAACTTTTCGAAACATTCGGCACCCAGTATGCCTACTTCCAAATGAAAGAATGATGTATGCGTGCTAAATTGTAATAGTAGTAATTAGTAAAGAACCTGCATAAAGCCTTACTAATACAAAGCTTATCTGTACGATATTTTAGCCCAGAGGCTTACCAATGCCTATACACATAGTAAGTGTAACACACCTTATATACACAAAAGATGTTGTAAGTAAATATTGTAGTTAAAAGTGAACATTCTTAAGAATACCGTGGACTTACACTTTGCTCCAGCCAGACGTATGACGTCTGTGGTTAGATTAAGCTGGTAACATATCAGATAGTCAGTTATCAGTAATAATGAAATTCTCCTCTAACTTAATTCCTCGCTTCCGAAAACAAAATGTAAATACCGGTGTCCGGTCCGCTTCTTCGCCCACTTGTTCATTCGATCCCCCTGGAATAAAGTATTAGAATGGTTAAATACGAGTGAAATAGTCATAATATGAAACGAGCATAGCTTGACTTGCTCATCTCAGAAATTGTAAACTTTTACGATCTACGAAGAAGATATGCTCGAGTTCTTTTATTATATTGATAGAATGGAAAGCGTTTTTGATTTGGTCGTGCCCACTTCGATTAAATTTTTATGAAAGTGCGTGTAGTAAAACGGCATTATCTTTGTTTTGTTTTCTGCTGTATCCACAACCAAAGAGATATTAAAAAATCTCAAACAAAAATATTACATTTACCTCACAAGCTCACAGATTTTACTGACAACTGTGGGAAACGTAACCGCCACCTAGTGTCGAAAAGTTCAGCAGACAACTTTTCATGAATCACTACTAGTTTTCGACACTCGCGTGCCAAATATTTGGAAAAAGAGCCATCAACTATTGTGAACCCAGTACCGTAACGTAAAAATAACAAAATTGTATCTCTACTGGTGGCATTAAAAATAAACGTCCACCGCCAGAGAAATACGATACCCCTTCGCCACGGAGCACATAATATTTATGGAGTTAAAATGTTTTTAGCCGATGAAAGATGTGCATAAGTAAGAAAGCGTTCACACAGGTGTTCTGCAATTTGTATCGGAAATCAAGCCCTTTACCCAAGTTCACCTGCGTAATCTAATTTTTCAGAACATTTACCTTAGATGCCATGTGATATTCCCCAGAGTGCGGTTACAATTAGCACTGGACAAAATGAAACCGGCTTAGAAATCGATAAACGTCTCGCCATAGGCAGATTAAATGAATTCTTTCTTTTTCAGTGAAAACGTCTGCTCTTCAGAGAGTCCCGGATTGTTTGGCTTATCGCCAACCGTCTTCTATCGTCTTACGCCGAAAATCGACTGCACAGAAAGCAAGGAAGAATACAGATGTGTTGAGAGGTGCACTTAAAATTAGCATTCTTGTAATTAAACCACCAGCCACACTTTCTACGTACACCTGCCAAATTAGTATGATGATATACTCGCAATATATTTTTTTCAAATATAGTTACGGCAGTGAAAACAATTCCCCAAGAACAACCACAATTCATCGCTGTTGTCCGGGCTACAAAAAATCTGTGGAAGGCAACAAGTGTAAAGCAGGTAATTCAAATATCTGAAATTTCTGGTGAAAGACACAAATTTTTTTAGAGGGTGACTGAAGGTTGCTCACGTTACAAAATTATGATGAAAAAAATTGGGATGTACTGAAATTCTGATCAGCTACAAAATTAGGTTTGTTTACAAGCCAAACTATTCATACCGATAGCTCTAACCTTCCTATCCGAATAGCCGTCCATAACATAAGCCTAATCTTGATCAAACTGTAATACTTCATATTCAACAAAGAGCCTTTGATTTTTGGGTATACCTCGGCATATCTTTCATGTATCGTTTAGCAATTAAAAACATACACAAAAATGTATCGACATTGCCAGGTGGTGAGCGTATGCAGAGATGGATATACACGAAATGTACAGAATTTAGGTTTTAATGTTCGCGGTAGGATCCCTGAATTCGAATTATTGCGGTAGCCGTCAATGTTGATAAACTCCTGGTCTGGGAGGAGCGCAGTACATTACAGCAAAAACAGAAACTAATTTAGATACCTCAATACTTTAAGGTATTGTTAATTTCTGTATAATTATCCAATTGCAAGAGAAGACAAATGAGACCGAGATGTTTATCTCTATGTAATCTGCAATTGCTCATAGTCTGCTATGCTATGAAAAATGAAGACACCGCTTTTGATGTAACCACAAACTCTTGCATAGTTTTTTTGTGATTTTAAAATAGAATTGAGGCATTTTTGTTTTGCAATTTTCTTTGCGAATTAATAGGATTGTACATTATATTTGAAAGTTCTGAATCCAATTAAGTAGCTACGAGATGAGCGATTGCCGTGCTCTCTTCGGCTGACATAAAAGAAAAAAAGAAAAAACCGTGTAATCTAAATAGTATTTCGGATTAGCGAGGATAATCCACATGTCGCCATTAAGTCAATTCCACTTGATCGTGTTTTGATTATGTGGAGATTGAAAGCAAACTTTTTAGGTTAAATAAGTGTTTGCTGGCATTATAGTAATTATTATGATATTAAGAATGCATTTACTTATACAAAACTTGCCTGCAGTTAGACGGTTGTCTGATTTTGACGTGGAAGAAAAGAAAGCCAGACTTTCGACAGACACCAAAACGTCCGATGAAAAAGAACTTATGGTGGAGCTTGACGTAGTAACTATCTTCATGCCAAGTGAAAATGTTGTGAATGGTAAATATCTGAAAATATAAAGAGTGAATACATACAAGGTATTTTTCACAATGATAAATAGTAACACTTTAAGATTCTTGCCAAAGATTTTTTCTCATAAGATATCTATTATACGTATACAGTAGTACAGCGTCTTTTAGTTTCGATTCTTCTCGTGTTACAGAATATTTGACGGAAGACGGCGTCGATAGCAGCGATAAAGATCACTTGAGGTTATTCTTTGAAAATCATGTAGTCATAGGAACCAATGTACAATCTAACGAGCTAGAAAACAATCAAATACTCATGGTGAGTTTGATACTTCCAACTTTCTTACTGTCAGCAAGACCCTTGTCGAGCATTGACAGACGGGTCAAAAGATGGTATTAAAAAGTTTAAGCGAAATATCTCTCGACCTGTACAGGCTATGTCCGGGAACCCGATCCGCATCAACTACTTTAACGACGGTACATTGATGACAGTCAATTGCAGGAAAGTTTTGAAGCGAGATGAAGTTAATAAACACTCATTGACTCATCATATCAACGATGTACTAAGGGATGTTAAACAATCGATTTATGACTATTTATCAAAGCATCATGATCGGTTTTCCATGTTCAAGTCTGGTAATTCTTTTTTCGTGTTCTGTTTTGTAAACAGCATCGTTTGATTTCTCATACTTTGTTTTCTTTTCAATCTTGGGCAATTCCATGAACCAGTGATTGATAGCGCTGGGCTGGCACCAGTTATGCAAGCTGCTGATCAGGCGATAACTGTACTCGCCCCCACAAACGATGCCTTTGAGTTCAGCAAAGATATTCCAGAATCGCCGAGGTGTTTGATCGATCTCGTTAAGAATCATATTCTGAACAGCGTTCAGTGTTCATCGTCTTGGAATATATCGGCAAAAACAAGTATAGTAGTGGGATAAATTCGGTGTATGCAGAATAGTGTACACCAGGATGGTCCAAGTGTAAACCAAGCAGCGCTTAGAGTAAGGAAGTTCTAAAAGAAGTAACAGTCCCAATTTTTTTGTTCGATTCGGAATTCAGTTAAGCGATTCCGCCTCAAGTGTTACGTGGCTTGGTATATATTTAAAAATTACTTTACTTTGTTTTTTTGAATCATATATAAAACATTCTTAAATCTCTATACTATATACCGGTATGTCGCCCGCGAACTATGGTGAAAAAAATTTCGGCTGAAAATGCTGGTAAAGATGGACCTACCTGGTGTGCACTAGTACACTAGCTGTTCTCCCGCCATATTTGATAACTATCAGTTGCGGGATAGCGGATTATTTGGTTTAACAACCAATCATAAGTCTAGATCCGAGCTTTTTTTTCGTGCATTATTTTACGATGCATCTGAATCCCGCGTTATACTTGGTGAAGATCCTGTGTTTTAAGACAAATATCGAAACAAGCAAACAACCTTTCGTTCATAAATATACAGATATACATACGAGCTAAAATTGTGACCCTTTTGTTATACTCAGGCGAAATCATCAACAGCCAGTCGGGGTACTCCATTCACCTGAGTGATACAGACGATCAGATATTTGTTAACGACGCACGCATCACTTCTCGAGATATTATGACTGGTAACGGAGTTATGCACGCTGTGGACAGAGTTCTTATTTCGGATAAAGGTGACTTATTTGTTTTACTCCCGGAATAGTTTCTCACGGGGTTTATCTAAGTTCGTTTCAAAGATATTCATTGCCGCCGATAACGTAAGGTCATTCGCAGCATGACACAGGATATTACAAAGCCATTATATCGTTGCGATTTGTTAAAATAGTTTCCGACCGCGGCGAAAAGATTTAAGAAAAGGAGCAGCAGAGGCCAACAGTTCACAAAATTCTTATACAGAAAAGTTTGCAAAAACATTTTATTTATAGCAAGATCTGTGCTGTCTCTGCTCAAAAACGACCGGAACAGTCAAGAAATGCTTAGCCTTCTCGAGCAAGGAATGATGAAAGACGTTTTATCCAGTGGGGACAATTTCACTCTACTAGTGCCAGAAAATTCGGCCTTCAAGGTAAAAACTATACATCGTGACGTTGTTAGCATACCTTACCGTTGTTATCAATGTTTTATACAATTAGAGTCGCCTATATTTAACAACTCTAGTATTCCAGCTCAGCGATTTACTTTAATTGAAACCCAGCATTAGTAACGCTGTTACATTATTACGGCCAAGTTCAACCTGGTATGAATAGATTACGTCATTTCGTTGGGCGGAGAGCTGATGGCGAATGTGAATTATTTTAAACTTTGGCAGCAAGAATAACCTGTTAGTGTGAGCCTGTATTAACATTGTTGTCATGACAAGCGTAACCGCTTCCGTTCAAACTTTGCATTGCCTCTTTTTTATTATAGCAATTACCCATTATTTCGGCATTATTTTGGGAACCGCCATTTGGTTTATGCAAGTATTTACTGATCATTTTGTTTTGTCAACAAACACCTCCGCTATCTGCCTCCGAGCGCTTCTGGAGTCCTTTTCGTTACAAATTCCCGATATTTTTGCTGACATCTGACACATTTGGGCTATGCACATTCCTGTTATCGGCAAGGGTTGGAAAATTATAAACAAAAACTATCAATACAATAGTAATCCAGATGAAGTACCTGCTTCGTCGGTGACTCACTAGAAGGAAGACGACTCACCAGTCTCAGTGGCGGCGACGTCATGCATCACGTGATAAATCAAGCAACTCTTTATTTTCCAGAAATTGTCGTCATCCTTCATCGATACATTGAAACGGAACCCAGATGAGCTGCGGCGCTTCCTTTTATTTCATATGATACCATACGAGATATCTGAAAGTGAGCTGTCGTCGAGAACATCGCTGGGCACACTCGATCCCAGTTATAACGTAAAAATTACATCATACAAAATCCGCGTTCGTTCTCATTGGAAAAACAGCACTCGAATTACGAAGAATAGCGCAGTGGCTTTGCAGTGCGGCAGAGTCATCACTACACAAAAATCGAAAGCTTGTAACGGAATGGTATTGCATGTACACAAGGTTTGTTTGTTTTATTTACCCTCGAGTATATGTTTATCACCTATCATGCAACTCCATAAATTAAAACAGAGTCTTTTGCATGGTGCAATTAGGATTCCCGTTAGAACAATATAATGTAAAAGTTCATAAGAATGTTCCAGAGAATTTTCAGAATTATTGTGTACACCAAAATAAGAATATACTAATACAGTCGCCCCTCGCTATATCGTGACTCACTTATCGCGGATTCACTACATCGCGGTTAATGTAATATTGTATGNCTTCGCGGAGTTTCACCTATCGCGGGAAGCTCTGGATCGTACTAACCGCGATAGGTGAGGGATTACTATATTTACTATACAATTATTCAAGATTAAATACCCTAATTCACGCAAGCAAGCAAACCAATGTACGTGTGTAAGAGCAATTGAACTGTGGCCCCACAATTTCCATTAGAAATTAATTTCATCCACTACATCTCACAACGTTTAGGAAATAACGTTAACTGAGGCAATTTTAAACGAGGCTGAACTGTTTTGAAATAGAATATTGGCTGAGAAATCTCTGGGTACACATATGTAAACATACGTGTGAAAATTCTTAAATCAACCGCACGTACTCGATATGAATACAATCCTTGTATTGTATACAGCTGGGAATGATTAAAAGTGGTTTGAGCACCTGTTTCATAGTGCATGTACACAAAGATCACGCGGATTTAAATCTTAGCATAGATATAGACACCAGAGATAGCCCCTTTGCATTGGTATTAAGCATACAGACGAAAGATTGAAGCCCATTAGCCTCTTACAATAATGGAATTCGGCGATTGTGTTTAAACAGAAGAAAAATATCTTTAGTGCAAAACAATTGTGGCAAATGCCAGGTGGAATGTTGAAGCAAACGGATAACAGAATATCGGTTAAGAGGATTTAAGCTGTGGTGAACAATATTGCACTGTCCCATACTTGTTAGCTATCTAGTTATAATGTGTAATAAGTGTCTGTTCCAGAGTTACAGCATTCAAATGAATAGGTTATACGTACCCAACATCACGCCTTTTCTTCTAAGGTTTTGGAGCCACCGTCTCCGTCTGTCATGACAGCTCTTGAGCGGGCGCCGCGCGGAAACTTCTCCATTCTGGTACGAGCAATTAACAGAGCAAAATTGGGTCAGGTATGTATTCCAGTAGCTGAATTTGGTTTGCCAGTATGATTAACCGTACTGAACGATGGGATTTAGTCTGGTAGTCTAATCCCACTTGAGAACATAGGCAACTACCTGCTCGAGTATTGCATTGATAGTCTATTACTACCGTCTAGAACAGAAACCATGTCCTATTCATCCGCGTACATATTTTGACCATATTTGAATGAAAATATAACCACAGTAATAATGTGAGGTACTAATATTAGAAAATATATGAAACAATGTAAATAATCTCCATGCCATTCCAATGCCCCTTTCTTTCGTTCCAGATTTTAACCAATCTCGGGGATATTACGCTCTTTGCACCGACCAACAGCGCATTCGAAAGGATGCCGGGAAGGTTTATTCGCTTCATATTCCAGAACGTGAGAATTCTGCAAAGGATTCTGCGATTCCACATTAGTAAAGGTGAAAATTCCTTTGCATTTCATGCTTTCAGATATAACAACATGGCATAGTATAATATAGGCGATGTAAATACCCTGATCCTTATATCCTAAGCCTAATAATTGTAATTTAATAATCAGTGTTTTCAGTTATAATCTCCCTAGCATGAACCAGATTAATGGAAAAATCTTATAGGTATATATTCAAATTCTTGTTTTAAGAATAATCTATAATCTATATGTCGTCAATTTTTTAGGATACCACTGCTGTGACTACCTTTTACAAGGATATATGAAGTTGCCGACCCAGCAGGGTGGGAACATTGCGAGCTGCGCTAAGAAGAAAAGCGTGTTACTAGGCAGGAGTAAAAACAGGCTGAGAGCTAAAATAATACGATGTGAACTACCTGCAAAAAACGGAATCATCCACGCGATCGACAACATCCTATTACCGCCCGGGCTTCGCAACTGACGACGCAAAACGAATCATACTGATACTCGAGAAGCTGCAAATTTCATGCAGAAATTTGATAAACCGAGCAAACTATAACACGCTTTGAAAACTATAGTTATCATTGTCTATCGCACCCTAACCAACATACTACAGGACCATGCTTAACACGACATAGATATGGAGCCCAAGGTTGAAATTGCTGGATTCGGAACATAATCTTAGCATTTATTTATCTGGACGTTCTTATCCGTTGATCGGATACCGTATTGTGCATATTGCTTTTTTATATCTTTACTACGCATACTACCACGCGATATTATTATTTAATTTATCTTATCAGTCATCTATATGGTATATTTCTTACACACAATTATTGTATACAACAAAGTGCATCAGCATTATCAGCATATTCTAAATGACTAAACGGATATACCTTAGTATGAAGAAACGAAATTTATGAATACTGGAAACGACCAACTGCTAAGGTCAATTTGAATACAAGCCTATGGTTGTCCGAGAGCTTTGTACTATCATTTAGGGCCCCCATCAAGGCTGGCCAGGATTATTCTCATTTAATCCCTGATCGTTACTTAACCTTATTCATTGCTATAGTTATGTA
Source organism: Halocynthia roretzi (assembly GCA_013436055.1). NCBI lineage: Eukaryota > Metazoa > Chordata > Ascidiacea > Stolidobranchia > Pyuridae > Halocynthia > Halocynthia roretzi. Next base: position 20,811 of record QRAM01000092.1, on the reverse strand, counting down.
ATTAATCTGTTTACCAAGATTGTTTTACATGTCAAGTCGATCTCATTCAAATATCAAGTCCAACAATTAGACTCGAGTCAAGTTAATGCAAAATTTGATAGTCATGTCATTATTTGTAATGAAATCCAAATGCTCTAGTACAAATGGAAACATCTAACGACAAAACGAACTACGGATCCACTAGAAAAGGAATGCAGAATAAAATGGGGCCGTTTCTTTAGTCGTCTTAGTTAATCGCATCAATTATTTAGCAATATTCCTATATCAAGTCTTACTCGTACTGTACTCAATTATGTCAAAGGTCAATATAGCTATGATGCAGCATAATTCATACTTATCAAATGAATGATATGGTTCCCGGGCTTCCTTTTAATGAGAATTCTTCGGATACGACTTCATATCATAAGGAGGGGGTGATTTTTCTTTACCATAATCAAAACTTGCTGCGCCATATTTTCTTGAATGCCTTCTACCTCTTCGCTGCGCGTTATCATCCTTATGGGCCGGTCGCCTCTTCGCTCGTCGATCCATGACGTCCACGGCGGACTCTCGCCGAGCGTGACTGCGCATATTCCCGCGTAGTTCGGCCACCAGACGATCGTCACACGGTTCGCTACCACGCCTTCTAGCGACCACCGCTTTGTCGTGCTGCTCCGTACGCTTCCGGATGTCTCCTTGGTAGTAATGCGAATGGTGATGGTAGTGATACTCGGATGGGTGTGCATCAGTTCGTTTATTGAACACTGGGTTATTTAGTTCGTCACGTGCTATAAACTGACCGGGTAACTGGTACGGTATATCTTCGTAGTATTCTATCTTGGGATAATCTTCGCAAAATCCTTTCTCTACAGGCACGATGTTTACCATTGATTTCCGGAGCAAGGGGTCGAGAAAAGAATTGTTGTAATCAATATCCGTATTTTCTGCACGATAACTGCTCGTCGAAGGACTCTCACTCGTCCGGTCGTAGCGAGAATCTTCGAAACTCGGCTGGTTCGAAAGCTCTTTGTTAGCTTTACTGTAAGATACGTTACTACCTCTACTAAGTCCTGAAGAATCCGTGACAATGTTTTCCTCGGCGGCATCGATATTCTTCAAAATGTTTGCAAAGCAGTCATCCAAATGTTGATTGAGTAATAGTTCTGGAGGAGTGAGTTGGACACGCTTTTGTCGCTTTAGATCATGACGACGCTGACTTTTACCTTTGTTACGGAGTTCAAACAGTTCTTCAGGTTCTCCATAAGAATGGTACTGGCGCAACGCTGGCTGAATTCTTTTTTGGTGCGAATGGCCTTTCTTGTTTTTCTTTTGATTGTCGCTGCAGTCACGGTCGGAACCTTCTCTGCTCATCATAATTACTTCTTCGCTGTAACGATAAGGTAGATGGCGTTGTTCAGCAGCTACCATTTCGCTTCCGGATGTGTGACGATGAGTGTTGAGCTGCCCGTCCGACATTCTTATCAAATCGTTAGCGACATTACGAAAACTCCTGCGAAGGTTTGCTGGAGGGTTATAAGAGTCTTCACTGCTTCCGGGCTGTTCCGGAATCACAGTAGATCTAAAACCCAAAATACATTGTGATTTTGTTTTACGTTTAAAATATATCCGGCTAATGCCCACATATTTCGAACCGTTGTATTATATCAACCATAAATGTTAAGGAAACATATATAAAGACACTATAGATTGAGAAAAGGCTTGGTAGATCCATTTATCCGTAAGTGCCCCCAAATTGACTAGAGAATAAAGTGGAGCAATTGTAGTCCATACTAATGATAATTATATTATATGGTTCAACATGGGTAATGCAAGAATCTTTCTGAAGAACCCTCATTTGGTCTTGCATCTAAGAATTCATTAGGGCACATAAAATACCGCTGTGTCGAACCTGCGTGGATTATTTTGTATTAATGTTTTATTCCTTACCCTCGATTCTTCAATTTGTTCCATAGCATTTTCGCTCTTCTATGGTAGGGACCGTAGAACCACACGAGAACGAATGGATTGAAAGTCGGCAACATAAATATGAACGCGTCTGTTATGATATCTAAAGTCTGATTTGAAACGATGCTTTCTTGGATGAATACTCTAGTCAGTGAAATAATCTATAAATACAATAAATGCAATGAAGTAACGGATTTACAGAGTCTGAGAAAAATTCTAAAGACTTATAAGAATATTGCTCACGGATAAAGGCAGGTAGGAAAGAACACCAACGACAATGGTAGCTAACGTAGCTTTGCTGACATCTAGCCAACTTTTACTTTTGACCACGCCAAAGCGACCACATACCAGTGAAGATTTGGACATCTTGCATGACTGTGTTCGGCCAGAAGAAAGCTGGTAGGCTGCGGAGGCTACGAAACTAGCCGTTGCAAGAAGTAAAACTAACAGAGCGAACGCGAAAGTTTGTACCTACTCGAAACAGAAAACATCGTATTATGAATTTGCTGACAGTTGCTGAATTACTGATGAAAAAAGCTTACGATAAGGATGAAATTTCTGTCCATATCAGACGCAGACGTTCGAGGGAGAACGCAGAGTAATAAAAAGGAGTCGAAGCTGTAGCTTGCGCCGATATTCAAAAACGGTATAATAAACATAAAGCAAAAAGTCGCCAAAAAGCCGATGAGAAATGTTAGTCGGAAGGCAGATACGGCATGCTTTCTGAACATAGAAATAACGAGTTCTTAATTTCCCTCAGGAGAATCATATTTAGTCTACTTTCATTAAAAATTTCCCGCTTGAAGACTTCGGGATCAAAGAACGTCGGAGAAATCAGGAGGAGGGTATAAGTGTACTGTTTGTATAGCTCAGTACTCAAGGAATGAAGCAGCGGAACATAACCTGTTTTTCGGCTCAGCCTGGTCAGAACAACGGTAACTATTACATTCCAAGAATTTTAATCAAACTGGTTTGTAATTAGGCGCTCCCCTAGATGCATTTTGCTAATTTGAGGGCAAGCCAAGAGGGACAATTTTAATCACGAATAGCCTGACAGCATGATTTAATCAACTGAATATACTTAGCATGCGTCATTTGTTACCTACCGGACAACCCTTAAAGCCCTACTGAGAATTTTAATTATTGATGCATACCTGAACTTGTAAAACTTCCAACAAAAAGTGGAAACAATTCGATCAATGCTCATCGCCACTCCCACTGCCAAAGGGAAGTAGGTGAAGCAAGAAAATAAAAATCCTGACCATTTGCAAGCGGCCGACTTCAATCCGTGACAAGAATAGGTCGTTGTTCGGTTACGATGAAATACCTGAACAAAATTAAGGGCACCAGAACTGTTTTGTTTCTGTGTCAAGAAAACTTTGTAATACTACAGTCGGTTTATTTTTCATTACAAATTAACATATGATAACTTTCTTACATCGGTGTACGGAGTAAATAGAGTGACGGCATTCGATGTTGGTATTTCCGAGGCCGAAGTTTTTCTTGGACGAGGAAAAGCCAAAGGAAAGAAACAGAACTGGAGGCACTGTGGTAAAAAAATTACGTGTGCTGTTATTATTAGGAGATTTCTATCCAGTGCTCGATGCAGGGTGGGATTACAATATTGTCAATAATATATTTATATAATTACTTAAAACCAAAGTTAAAAATATAGTTAAGTCAAAATGAGAATAGTTATCAAAGCTTGATAATGTTTCATATCTGGATCAACTATATATACTTTCAATTACTTTTTTAACTTTAACTTTTTCAACGAAACAATTTATGGTTGGTCAAAAGATTTAAAGAATTGTGTTTCACTGGAGCATTGGTATTCGGAGTGCAGATCTTCCGTAGCAATTAAACTTACCAAGCCAATCGCAGAGAAAGTAACGAGTAAAACGCAAAGCTTGTTGAACAAACTATGAAAACTCGATTTGTTGCTTGCAGTAGCGATTATGAAAACGCAGAAACAATTAGTTAGCAAGATGAGAATCACAATCACTTCTACGAGCATACGAGCAGGAGTCCACTGAACGAAAAATAAAAATATACTTCTATGACGCTCAACACGAAAGATAAAAAAATTCTTTGTATAATAGTAACAACACCAACAAAACTACCAGCACGTACTTTTTCCAAGTACGGTAAGACGGCAACAGTCAAACAAGTATCGTACGCACGGAATTAACAACCATTTAGAAAAGATTGTCAAGCGTTAAGAGAGTGAAAATTTGTGTTAGGGCTTCTGTCAGGGTTATATATTTTATATCCCCAAAGATACCAGAAAGCAGATGCATTATCCTAATCCTCATTCTTAATGTATGTATATTGAAAATACAATAAAGGGAACTCACATTTCCACAAAGCGAAATAACATCGTCCTGTACGACAGCGTTGTTTTGATTCATTTCCACGAAAAAATGGGTCACCGGATAACGTATATCATGATCTCCACTGCTATCCATCGTCTGATAATTATAAGTCCTGTTCGGGTCTATTTCCCATAACTGTTGTCTAGATTCAATCTGAACTTGAAACTTAAAGGTGTCAATAATATCTAGCAGTCTGGCAAAATTGTATGGGCTTACTTGTTGCCGAAAAGTACAGTGCAAGACTCCAGGAAACCTCAAGTTTCAGGCAGTAGTAGATTTCCGATTCCGACTCTTCTCTGAAGGTGATAAATCCTACCCCTGAATTGCTTCATTGTTAATTTATGCAGTGCAACAGTAACCTTGTACAACCCATCAATATTTGATGTATTCATTTGAAAGTAACACTTTTTACATAACAGAAGCAAGCAAATAGCAGGAACATTACTACAAAACTTTGAATACCAATCATGTACTTTTGCCAACAATATGTACATCTTAATTATAGAGTAAAATCTCCCTGGTTTTTCAACGGCCCACCTTTTTAGTCATCTTGGTATGATGAAAGGTCTGCAGAATCTGTGAAATACTACTGAGAAGTGGTTTCATGATAATAAATATCAGATTTAAAGTAGAAGTTTGCAGTACTCTGCTACGAAAAATAGGTTACAAGTTTTTTTGATAGATCTTTAAACCTTCTTTCAAACTATGCCGAGCCCCAGAATATATTATTAACTGGGTGGGAGAGCATTGTCTAAGGCGTAGATTCAAGTGTGTTACAAAGGTTTCACATATTTCAATTCACCATACAAAAAAAAATATCAATGGCACATTTATTTACTTGTTCGTTTAAAGACTGTGTTGTACCGGATGCAGGACATTTAGTAGTGTATTGTTCATGTATGATAGGATTTTAAAATTAGAATGAGTTATTGCTGCGAAATATTTCTTGGAAAATGTGAAAAATGCCAGTAGCTGTGTTTATAATTCTCTCGCACAAAAGCAAGAAAGTATCCTAGAAAATCTCTCGCACATAAACCGCCAAGTAAAAGGCACAATCTTCTCCGTATTATTCCCATTTCCCCATTTCAGTTATACGAATATTATATTTATATAAACCGGCCTTGTATTTCTTTCATCACAAGTAGACATTGCTGCAATGAGGGTTTAATTTCCATGACCACAACATTCAAGATTATTTTGTTTGGGATAGTATATTTTATGGGAGCGGAAATGAAAATATTGACCAGGATTATTCTCGATACAGAGTGATTCCATAATCATGCAAAAGGTAACTAGAAAATATGGACATTAAATATCTTATCAATGAACAATACAGAATGACATCATTCACTCTGAAAGTTTTTTATCGCTCGCTTGAAGCTTAGACATGGAATGTGGAATTTTTTCAAGCTTCTTTGTAAATGCAGCTTTGAAAGGCATGTCCTTAGTGGGATGCAAACGCAGATCGATCCTTTTGTCATCAACGTGCATTATTCTGGAGTATTCTGGGATCCAATCTTTCGGACCAGTTTGCATTAGCTGGAAAAAATACCCGCAGTTGCATGTTTGCGGGGACCCTTCAGTCACGTAAAACCAGTTCACAGTCGGGTGCTTTGGACTGCAAGTGCATCCCACAATGCATTTGTTTGTCGGAGAAGCGACGAGAAAGGGTTTATCGGCAGTGAGGCCTCGATTCTCATCATCTTTATTGTTTACTGTCATTCGTTCATCTACAGGTTCAGAGTTTCCATCTGCAGCCTTAACCGCAACACCACGTTTCGAGGATACGCCGGCGACGGTGTTCACCGACGCAGGAAGGAATATTTTCATGCACTTTAGAGAACTCGTGGTCCCTTTTCCACACATCAAGACTTTCAAAAGCCTAGAATTCATGACGAACGTGAGATGCGTCTTGTTAAACAGTAACTTTTCGCCGATTGGAGAATAAATAGCTTTCCAAGTGTATCAGGTCTAATACTTATGCTATGAATTGAATGAATTTATGATTAAAAACAAGTTCATTGGATCTTAATCATAACTAATGAATCCGAATGTACATCAGGCGCACGATTATTCCGCAATTGGACTAGTGGTGCTGGAGGTTATATTCACGGTTGAATAGGTACTGTGGTTCTATGCTGTACTGCTATCATTCAAAAAAGCCCTGTACTTGACTTTGCACACAAGAACACTACAGTAACTCATGGTTGCATTCTTGAATTGGTTAGTCTTAGTCCATTTTCTCCTCAACACGGACTGAATTATTTTTTTACAGAAGGGCGGAATCAAAGACATCCACCATATTTTAATTGCACACTTGCTGTGTATGTCTACATATTAGTATACTCAAAAGGAGATGCATGATATTGCTTACACCAGCTCTGGCCTTGACCCTTGAACATACACTTGACTGACAATTCAATCATACTTACTTCAGGTTCAAGATTGAAACACACTAAAAAAATACTTAGTTACAGTTACAGGAAATAACCACTGCAATAGCAATATAACAGTCTCTATTTTTGTGCTACACAAACACACTAAGATTTCTAATGTTACACGGTATATACTAGAAATACAATATAGAGTCACGGGACTATCCTTAAATATATCTTATTGTCCGCCATTTGTCGCAGATTAAATTTCTGACCAAAGAAGTCTGGAAAAACTACCATAGCAAGGTGTAATCAGACTCAAAAATCGAACACAAGCATTGAAATTTAGTCAAAATGAAAGTCTGGCAATAAATTATTTGTAAATAACGTATTGTCACTGATATCTAATTGTGACACCAATCTATTTGAACCCAAAAAGATATTCATGTTCCTCAAATCTGCTTGCTTTACAACATCATTAACCTGGTAAACTTCACTGGCAGTGATTCCGCCAATGACATAAATAATGAGATTGGAGAAATCAGTGGGTCGTGGAGGAGCAGTCTTTCTGAACATGCTAAATCCTTTCTTTAAAAAATCCCTGAACCCAGAAAATATATATTTGATGTCTGGCTCGAGGTCTGGTTTGTTTGGCGATAGTATACGGCTAACTACTTGACTCAGTAATGGCTTGTACGAAGGTGGGTGATAGTCACTCAGGTCCAGTGTCTTAAAATGACGAAGAGGAAAGTTTTCCGTCGTTGCTTCGCATATTGTTTTGAGAATTTCGTTAACCACGTCTTGCAACTGTCCCAAATCATATTCGTCAACCGGTTCTTCGCTAGTCTTCTTCAGTGCTCTCATAACACATTCCGGCAGCTCTTCCGTAGGAAGTTCAGAAAGCATCAGAGACAAGGAGCTGGATAGATCGGAGATCGCATCATCATTGTGGTCTATGGACAATCCCACTGCTGTCGTGGCGAATACTAGGATGGAAAAAATTTCCTCTACAGTAATGTCACACTCATCTTCCTTCATCAAAAGACCATTGAGATGGGCAAGAATTCCAGAAGAATCTCGGTCTTCGGCCTGTTGTAGTATTAGTTTTTCAGTCCTTGACAACACCAACCAGTTATTGTTCAATGGGCTTTCTAACATTTGCACGGTGGCCATGCCTAACTGCAAGAGGTTATTGTTGTATATGACGGCGCCTGCATTTCCTTTGAACGCTTGTACGAGACCAATGATAACGTCTGATGTAACATCCCCAGCATCCATTTTGGCATCATCGTGTTGCAGTTCCTCCTCGGCGATGGCTTCCTGCAGCGACTGCTTTACTCGCTTGAGCGCTTCATTTGATTTGAGCAGAAAAAGGTCTGAGAGAAGTGCAGGACAAGCACTATCTGAAGGCATAAGGCAACCAGGAAATATCAAATCTTCGTAACTATCATCGGATGCCGGGGCAGTACACAACTTTCCCATGTCGATAGCAATGTTGTTGCAATGACCTGTAAGTTCTGGCAGCATGTTAAGTAATTTATCTATGAGGGAGGTTTCCGTATGCAAAGAAGGTCCGATGAGATCCAGTGTCCTGTCTATAAAGAGAATACCGCAATGAAGAGGGTACTGTTTTTTCTGCTGACTTGCTGAATTTGAAAGCTGGTTCCCGAGCAAATGGCTAGTATGACCTAAAACAAATATTTCTTCTTTACAGTTGAGTCTCTCGAAAATACTACGGAACGAAGCACTCATTAGTTGCAGCATCATTCTGTACGGATCGGGCAACATGTAATAATGAAAATCATTTAAATTTGATGGCGCTTTTTCACCTTCCTCGCCATAAGTACTCAAGTCTCTTTTCTGAATCGGATAAGCTGCATCAAAAACGGGAGTGATGAAGAGGTTGTTAAGTATGGGTGCTAAGAAGATGGGAAGGTGTATGACCCTAGCTGTATAATTCATATTTTCCATCCATTCACACAATCTTTCCTCAAAGATACTGAACAATGCGTTTTCCTCCATACCTTCGTTCTTACCAGAAGCCATCAAATGAACAGAATGGTTCACAGCAGTAATAGCAATGCAGTACTGGAAACTGCTCGATTTTACTATATCTTGGATTGTTTTCTCTGTCTTTCCAAGTAGAGGCGTGCTCGTGATAAATACAGCTTTCTTCTGATCGTCTTTTCCACTCTCAAACGCCGAAAATTCTTTAATATCTGTAGCACCTGCCTCAAACAACAAGTCCGGTCCTCCACTCCAGTGTAAACATTCTGCACATGAGTTGTCCATGAAAATAACAGCATGTTTTACTTCTAGGACTACATCGTCCCATGTAGACTTGCACGCACTACGTATAATATTGGCCATGGTTTATTGTTTTGATTTTTCCATACACCACTATTATTACATTGTACTACAAGCCAACGTGTAAAAGCATGAACTGACCAGGCCGAGTTATACATTCATCTGACCCTACCGCTATATAGCGCTAGAGGGACATAGACCAATGGGAAAGAGAATACGTACATACGGGCTACGCGACAGGCTGGTCGTTAAGAGAGGAGTTCGTCTATCGACCAATTCAGTTTACGATCATAGCGTTGGAACGTAACCTCGTGGTCGTTAAGTGTAGAGTACCAACAAACATTGTTTTATCAATCAACAATCAGAATTGACTAGACGCCTGTAAATGTAATTTATCCATATACTGCTTCGTGTGGCTTCACATTCGTACATAGTCTCAGCTGCGATAATACCGCAAAAACCACATTGTTTATACGCACGACCAAAGTTCAATTTTTTCATTATATAATCATAAAAATCTGCACATTATGCAATTTCGAAAGTTGCCACGTTACGTAACCGTAGTATTTCAACATTAGAAGGTTATCTTCGGAGCAAAGCACTCATTAGTTGAATCAACATTCTCTATGGGTCAAGGTAAATGTAATAATGGAGAATTTGTTGAATTTTGTGCATTATCGCCTTTCATATACCCCATCCAATCGCACAATTTTTCCTCCTTGCCCTTTCCAGCGTGATCGCTGACTTGCTCTATCAAGGTTAAATATTTTCCGTTACATAATTTGAAAATCTTCGCATTCCTATTACGTAACCATGTAACCATGGTATTACCAACACTCGTTAAGATTATCATCAAGTTTAGTTTTTAGAATTTAGCCGAAAACCTACTCATAAATAAAATTTACCTACGACTGCTATTCCGTTATGGAGAAAGTATTTACGGGCCCAAGTAAAAGAGCTCAAAATTGTTCAGCTAGCCGTGGCAGTAACAGTTCAAATATAGATTCATGATTTGGAATTACAATAATTATGGTCTTAGGTTAATATTTAACGTTAGGATATAATAGGATATTTCCGAATCAGGAAAAAGCACGATTTTTACTGATCTTCCCCATTACATCAAAAGTTCCGAATTCTCTGTGTGACCTCAAAGACGCCTCGTGTGGCAACCATTTCGTTATGTTATCGAGAAAATAGATGAATCTTGGCATGTACACGTGAGCTTGATTGCTCAGAATGCCTTCCATTATACCTTTCACGCAATCGTCCAACGATAGTGACGGTGGAAAGGTTGGTGATTTCATTTCCCTGCGAATAGAACTATTTTTTTATTTTTAGCGCAACGAAACGCAAAAAACGTCGTAAAAATACGTTTTATTTTATTAACTCAGACCAATAACTCTAAGTGGATCGACTATTTGTATCTACACTATAATTATCCTTTGGTCGTTTATAAATGCTGTCTAGGCGAGTGAATGCTGTATTTTTAAATTAATGGTGTCGAATATACTATATTCATTCGAGTGGATATATTCCCAGATATTACTTTTAAAAACGCCCAAACTAATATGGTAACTACCCTACTTTTAAATATAAATAAACTAAAGATTTATGTACACGAGTAAAATGAATACATATGGGATTTTGCCCATAAACACAGAGCTACAGTGAACGGCCGTCGATTCATCATATGCAAGTAGCTGTATCGCTTAATCACTTACGAAAACATCTTCGTTCGAACGAGATACGGACACACCAATGTTGTTTGAATACCAAGTTTGTTGTGGTTGACCAAGTCTAGTGCTAACGAAATTATGGAAACCCACTAATGCATGCTTGCTTGCGACGTAATCTGCGACTCCTGGGGATGAAATAAGACCTAGACAACAATAAATCAAAAATTTCAGTTTGAAAACTCTCAGCACACCAATCAATCATTTTGACCTAAAGCACTTGCGATGGTTACGATGTGTCCGTGATTGTTCTGCATCATTTTTGGCAAGAAAGCTCTGCACGTCCAGCAGTGAGAGAGCGTGTTCACGTTGAATATGTTAACAATTTCTTCGTCTTTTATTTCAAAGAAGTCCTTTCCATAAACAATTCCTAGGAGAAATTATCCAAATCAGTAAATCAGTGGGCGGTGCCATAATGGTGCGGTAAGAAAAATAAATATACTACGTGGCATACCGGCGCAGTTGACTAAAATGGTTACACCTTCAGTCAATTCTACAACGAGCTCAGCAGCCCTGTAGACTTCTTGCCTCTTTGAAACATCCACACGCGCAGTGTGCGCAGTTCCTCCAACCTCTTTGACCATTCTAGCCGTTTCCTCGTTACCTATTTGTTTATAAATACGATATGATGACATGCCGAATTCAGTTGACTCAGACTAGAGTCGGTTTCAAGTGTTATGACACGATAATTTATTAACAACGCTCGGAGAAGAGTAATAATTATGATGATAAGGGTATCATGACGCTGCAACTCACGACCCAATTTAAAGACAGCTCCTTTTATATGAAACACATCGAAGGATTTAATTTCTACCTTTGACATTTATGTCCCACAAAATCAATACCGCTCCGCGTTTGGCGAATTCAACCGCTAAGGCCTGTCCAATGCCCCGTCCGGACCCAGTTATGAGGCACACTTCACCTTTGATTGATTTATAGATCTTAGGCATACACCACCTGAAAAAGAACCAAAACAAAATTACATTACGAATATAAGAGCTTTTCACCCACTAAAAAGATATTTTTTCACGTTTTTGGTTTCACTTACTTGAGTGCGGCTTTAAGCAATATGATATTCATGTCAAAAACAAACAAAATGGCTCTAAAAAGGACATTCATCTCGCTCATATAAACACGTTCGTAAGGTATTATACGTTAGTTTCTGAGAAAGGTAAAGGTTGTTGGAAGTTATATAAAATAGCTTGATACTGTATCACTATTTAAAATAATGCATGGATTGTTTACATAATTTTTGACAGTGTTTGCAATTAATCATCTTCGGTCATAGCGTTTAATATAAACTGGAATAGAATATTTACATAAAGTAGTAAATTACGTTGCTTTATAAAGTTTTGCTAATGAAGTGCCTATGCTCATAGCGATGTATATCTAAAGTAAATATTTTCGGTTTACTTACAACGAGAACATGAAACATATATGACCAAATATTTGCTGTTAGTAGGGCCAAACGATATAGTTGTGGTACAAAAACAAATAATAGGAGATCAGTGTTATATTTGCTGGTATCAATATGTGCATGCACTTCCCACCTCAGGAAAATTCGAGAAATTCACGTCCTGGTATGAAAACTATAATCGATACCGATTTTAATTGAAATACCGTGTATCCACCAAGCCTTCGTATAGCGGTTAAGCACACGGAATTGTAATGGAACGAGCGTTTATCTTAATGCTTTTGGTTTCAATCTTTTTGCAATTTCCATGCTGATGATAAGTTATGAATTTAAATAACTGTTTTGAGGAAAACGAGAAACTTGGTTCTATTTGAAAGTCATTAGGAATGAAACCCTGGTGGTAAAGTATTTATTCGACAGCGACGCAAACAACAAATGCCGCAGGGGTGATAGAAAAAATGAATATGAACCAGAGGAGCCTCAAATAAGATATACTACATTTACCAACCCTTTTATGAAGACGAACTCTCGTTTTTTTTCGTTTCAGTTATATAACTTACGGTAAAGCAAATGAGGAAAAGGAACGAAATCAATGCCGAGGACGGTGAAAGAAATCAAAGAAATACAGATCAAGAATTGCAAGGAGATAAAATGGCGTCATTTAAGAAGATGTATTGCAGGAGAAGTTTGATTTTGTTATGTAAGATTGATTAATCATTTAAATAATGTATTGTATTAAAGCAGTATCCTGTTGGATAACAGTAAAAATTACTGTAGAAGTTCGAGAATTCAAAGAAGCTACTTGGTATTTAGAGTACGTAATCTTTGACCTAGTAAATGAAATAGTCTGGGGAGATATTGAACTCAATGTTAATGCCGTTAAACATTCACGTACTAACAAACAAGACTGTTTATCAAAGCATGCCCGCATTAACCGGAGTGTGTGACTAGACTTCCTTTAACTTTTTAATATTTTTTTTCAGATTTAACCGTGGTTCTTGGCTTGTTAACTATAATGATCGGTATTCTTTCTGTTGTGTACGAACTCGCACACAACCTGATCGAGCAAAACTTTAAAAACAACCTTGTTTTGTCGCCAAACTCTACAGTTTATCCAGATTGGATCAATCCTCCGGTTCCAGTATACATGAAATTTTATATCTTCAATGTTACCAACGGAGAAGAGGTTATACTCGGAGGTAAGCCTACAGTGAACGAAATCGGTCCATATACCTATCGTATGCTCGTTCCCAAATTCGACATAGTATTCCATGAGAACGCCACGGTGTCATTCAAAAATAACCACACGTTAGTTTTCGATCCTCATTTATCTATGGGTTCAGAAGACGACGTTTTGACGCACTTAAATATGCCTCTTGTTACTATGGGTTTCATGGCAAAAACAACACCTTACTTCGTGAGGTATTTGGGAATCATGGACAAGATGGTTAAATTGGTCGGCGGACAAAACCTTTTCGAAAGCCATACTGTTAAGGAATTCCTTTTTGGATATAAAGATCCCATCTTCAATATGATCAGCAACGTTTTGTCCGTTGTAGGAACTCGCTTTGATCCGATGTTCGGGTTCTTCTATAAATTTAACAATTCAGCAGATGGGCTGTATTTGACAACAACTGGGCGAAAAAACTATAGCAATATACACGAAATAGTAAAATGGAACGGTGAAGAGTTATTACCCTTCTGGTCATCATCTAACGCCAATATGATCAACGGTACTGACGGATCTTTCGTTCATCCCAATGTCAAGCGTGAAGACACGCGCTACGTGTTTTTCCCGCATCTGTATCGTTCAGTCAAGCTGGAATATGAATACGATACTGTAGTGAAAGGACTCGACGCATTTCGTTTTCATTTCGCAAACGATTTACTTCACAACGTTACTCTAAATCCGGATAATGCGGGATTTTGCGTACCTGAATGCTACGATTCGGGTATTTTGAACGTAGGCTCTGTCATGGAAGGGGTGCCGGTATTTCTATCGCTGCCACACCTTTACAACGCTGCCAACCACTACCGGGAATACGTTAACGGTTTGAGGCCTGATAAAAACATACACGATTCGATCTTCGATGTTGAGCCTATAAGCGGTGCTGTTCTTTACGGAAATCGTAAATTACAAATCAATATGATGGTAGAACCGTCCGAGGACTATCAGCAACTGAAACACGTTCGAAAGTTCTTGCTCCCGATGTTGTGGATGAGCGGCGCCGGTACGATAGATGACGAAACTGCTAGCCTGCTTCGGATGGTAATGACCTTGGTAAAATTTCTGCACATGACACCTTATATATTAATTGCTACTGGCTGTTTGATCATCATTATTGCCGCAGTATGTGCGTTGCGGAAGCGGTTCCGTAAAGCTGGCAAATACATTAGAGGGAAGAAAAAAATTAGTCAAAGAAACCGCGATATCATTACAGAAACAATAAACAAACAGTAGACACTGATAACCTGATACACACCTAGATACACTAGAGCAGTGGTTCTTAACCTTTTTCTTGCCACGTCTCCGCATTAGTGAGATACTTGACACTGCCTCTTAGCTTCTAGCTACTGTTTGTAGACTGGCCTTCAAAATCACCTGAACTAAGAACTCCCTTCGGTCGAATAAATTCCCCCCCCCCCGGTTAAGAACCACTGCACTAGAGTGACTAGACTTTGCGTGCGCACCTTTTCGTATTATGTCTGTCTTTTTTTCTCCGCGTTCTTATTGGCAGGGCATCATCCTAAGCAGAAATGCCCTCCATTCATTCATTCATTCATTCATTCAAAGGATGACATGGTACACTCTTATAGATTGGTCCCCTAGAGCCCCATTTATAGATGAATTACTTTAAACTCCAGACCCAGCTAAGGCGAGAACATCTCTCGAGGGACAGTCCGAATGATGAACTGTGTGTTGATCTTTCGGTCTGTTACATTCTGTTCAGATGGCAACCGGGTAGTAGAGCACTGCCGTATGTATAGAAGGTTACTCGATGTAACATAAATGTTTTTCAGTACTGTACTTATATTTATAAACTGTTTGATTTTATTTATCATTAGATGGTAGGGAATTGCTAGATTACAAGCGTGAGTTTACCGATAATCATTAGGCAAATAAATGTTCACAAAGCAGCAATCACTAGTGATCTCAACACAGCAATATTTTACGGCAATAAATAATAAAATGACATTTCAATTACGTCATTCGTCTGGAACAAAAGACTAAGGATAGCTGTACATTCTGCGAAAAAATTAAAATGAATAACTATTTGATCACCTATTCTTAAAAACAGATTGTGTGCCAGATAATATATCTGTATATAAATCAAACGTTTACATACGGAGTACGTATCAATAAAGAATTAGAAAAACAGGAAAGGTACAAATAGATCAGTTGGGTTATAAAATACATTATTTTTTAAAAGCATTGTTTGAGAATTATTTTAGATCACAATGTCAATCACAGTGACTAACAATCTTTTGGTACTTTTCTGACTTCCTCCGATATAGTATTAATCCAATTATGAATAATGTCAACAAACCAATAGCAATCGTTACATAAGCTACAACGTTCATAAAACTAACCAAAACCATAATGCCTCTGAACAGTTTGGCAGTGTGGTCGTCCATTTCAGCAACTCCTGCAAGCCATAGAACTGGAAACACCGTAAAGTTGCGAACGTTTTTCAGCTGTGTAATATATTTTGATTTATGAACTTCCATGTTTACTTGCAACCGCCTAGCACTGCGGAAAACGACACCGCTCATAGGTTCCACGTCGAAAACTGAATCGTGTTTCGTCTTATTTGGATGCATGCCAGTAATACCGTCCTGATATACTTTAGCGGCGTTGTACAGATGGGGAAGTGAAAGGAGAGCTGGAGCACCCTCTCTGCAAGCAGCCGCGTTAATGACCCCAGAATCGTAGCATTTTTCAGGAGTAACACAAAATCCGATATTGTCGGGGTTGATAGTGGTGTTAGCTAACAGGTCATCAGGAAAATGAAAATGTAAAGTGTCGACTCCTTTTACACTAGAATCGTACTCATATTCAAGTGCCAGCGAACGACACATGTCTGAAAAAAATAAATATCTTCTCTGGTCTCTTTTCACGTAAGGACTGAAAAATGACCCGTCGGTACCGTTGACCATATTAGCATAAGGCGTGGACCAGAATGGAAGATAGTCCATACCGTTCCACCGTTCTATCTGACTAGCTTCACAATAGTTTCCTTTACCGGTATTCATGAGATATTGACCATCATTCGAGTTATTAAATTTGTAGAATGGAGCAAACATAGGATCGTAGAATATACCTAACTTTCCCAGTAATTTGCTTAGAAGATTGAAGAAGGGATCCACATATCCAAATAAAATTTCTTCAACGGTGTGAGCTACTACTAGATCTTCTTCTCCGATCATGGTAATGATACGGTTGAATAAATCCATGGCCATTGGTGGAATTGGCGTAGTTTCCAGCATAACTCCAATCGTGGCTAGGGGCATGTTCAGGTGGAACAAAGTGTCGTTCTCAGTACCATTCGATAATTTCGGTTGAAATACCAGCGTATGGTTAAAATAAAACGACACAGTGTGGTTATCGTAAAATTCTAGATCGTAGCGTTTAATGTACATTCTATAAGTGTACGGGCCACATTCCACTACGTTTGGCTTTCCTCCCTGGAGGATTTCCGCGGTATTGGTCACGTTGAAGATATAGTATTGCATGTAAATGGGGGGAGGCGGTTCGATCCATTCGTCATACTCTGGAGAATCGAGACCTAACGTAAGGTGTTTCTTAAACTGACTATCCACTATATTCTGGGGAAAGCGAGTAACTGCTGAGATGATTCCCAATACGATGACAGCGAGTGACATAACAAAACAAAAGCCTGTAGGTTGAAAGAATGCAAATATTTCGTATAACTCCAATTTTTCTCATGTACCTACGAAAGTTTAGCTTAACACGTTTAGACATAATCGGATTATAATATAAATACACGTACAGTGGGTCCTCATACTACGAGCGACTTATAAGACGAGTAACTCGTTATACGAGCAGCCATTTGTGAATATTTCTGTTTCATACGACGACTACAGATTCACAGTACGAGCGATCTCCATACACTATGGCAAGGTAAAGGGAGTCAATAAATAGCGTTTCTCGCTGACTCATCGATTTGTAAGAAAGAGAGAGAAAAGAAAGAA
>QRAM01000916.1:0-15351 GCA_013436055.1 Halocynthia roretzi | reverse complement strand
ACTCGTAAGAACGATATTCTCTTTTTAGCAAATTTTGACGAGAAATGTTTTCGATGTTTGGACGGTTTAAAAGTAATTCCTCTTGCACAACTTTGTGATGGAATATTTCAATGTGAAGATTTATCTGATGAATGTCTATGTACGACGTCTCAGAAAGGATCAAGTCAACAAACTGAAATACAAACTATTTGTGAAGCAACAATTTGCTCAGGTTTGTAACACCACCCTACCATCCTCCATCTACTAAGTTGGCACATAGTCCACAAAATAAAGTTGCGCCAACTAGTAGACTCTGGCTATAACTTCACCTGCTCAATAATTATGATGGCATGGATGACCTATTGATAAATGTACTGTGGAGCCCACAAGATTTCTTCGGGGCCAGGGGTTGCTAAATCCGACTGCCATTTAAGTACAGCCCTTGTGTTGAGATTGAATTTTACATTTTTAAACTATTTATGCGTCACAACAAATCGGTGCTTTGGCACCAGGCATCGTTGCGTCAGCTGATTGCATACACACTGTCACGCAGTTATAATTCGGCAGCGTTTCCACGTGTATCGCAGTTTTGTGACATTTCGTTCTAGTGTTATTTAATACCCGTGGATATCAATCCTGTCATTGTCAAAACCAAGATAGAAGAGAAAGTGGACTTCAAATGTCGTGCGTTTAAGTCATAGGGGAGTGTGAATTATTTTGCTACTAAATAAGTTGCAAAGCACGTGGCTACCTACAAAAATATCCTCGAATTTACCTCTTGGCCCGCATATTCGAAAATATTTACAGAAGATATTTGCTAAGCCATGATCTTGGTTATTCTTAGGTGAAGATTGCAAGTGTCCCATTTCGTGTAATTCATCCCAACCAAACTCAAACACGTCACAATCAGAATGTCTGTCCAGCCAACACATCTGCAACGCAAGGTAAGCGTTCGAATGTACTTTGCATAATAGCTATGAAACTGTTATCTTAAACATAACCACACTGATTAAACAATCTAAGTTTTCACTGATAATAGATATAAATTCCAACTGTAGATCCGAATGTTCAAATGAAATGGATGAAAAATTTTGCATAAAATTGTCTGCGACCACATGTACAGGTGAATATATACATATATAAAACTTCTTGTAAATATTAGTATTAGGCATGATAGAATTACCTTGTGTCAACTAACATTATGATAAACCACTTCCTCGCTTCACGAGTGAGTTCCGTTCGCCATGTTTACCTTTGCTTACAATGCAGGTGTTACACGCCAACAGTTCTTCGTGATTATTTTGGTTATTTATTCGTTATTTCAGACAAAATAGTTCACACGATTCAATCCTGGTCGTATACAGTATCGAAACACTCCTCTTGGCTTAGGTCAGGGCTTCCCAACCTTTTTTCGCTTGGACCATGAGCATGCGTCCCATATTTTGCTAACTAATATTTTTTCACCAAGATGACGTAAACAGTGATGATGATTCAGCAATTCAATGTGACTTATCATGCAGTTTGATCGGTAAGTGAAATATGATATTTTATTATAAACTAGCAGAGAAACACAGCGCTGCCACTTGCGTTATGCTGCTGTGGAGCCACCGACCCCTTCCTAACCCAGAATTAGGGAACACCAGTTAGCTCATGGTCATAGTGGGATTCGAACATAGAATTAGATATTATTTGATTGAAACTTGTACTTTATGCCGCCGCTAGGGAGAGTCAGTCCATCCCAGAGGCCTCCAAAACCTGCCGTTAGTAACCACATTAAATATGGTTCAAATCGGTCCGACCGTTTAGTTTTGTATGCGTATTACCAGCGAACACATATTTACTTTGATTTATATCGAAGATATAACCATTTTACACAGACAAAAGAGCAAAGAAATGCGACGGTCGACCGCATTGTGTATACTTAGCAGAAGAAGAGTGTTCTGATAGAGCATGTGGAAATAAAACTATGCCTGAATTCTGCAAATTCGTCCGACGAGACGGGTAACGAATATATTATACATGTCAATATATATATACATACTTCTTACACTTGTTTGTATTATCAACAGTAAATTATCCTTTCCTGCCTTATGTATACTTACGACTTACGACTTTTATCATCCTTAAATCGAAATATTCATAAAAAAATCAAATAATGTCACGACTACGAAAGGTAATGTAGAGTATAATGTGGTACAGAGGTGTGCAACCTTGTAGCACTCCCAGGCCAAATACACTTAACCGGGTTAGACGGCGGACTGCACTTGCATTTCACATTTTGTTATTCTTATAATATCAAAAAACAGTGGCACTGAATTCCTGTTACGGGCCGTACTCTCTCAAAATACCGCAGCTTCCCGTGAGCCGCACAAATTCAGTTCGCGGGCCGCGTTTAGTCAGCGGCCGGTGGTTGCATACCTCCGCTGTAGTACAATAGTATACAGATGATCCAAAAAAATAGGTGAGAGGACGCACCAGCACAAGCTACCACGGCCACAACACAACGAGTACTAAGAAAGTCAGAGGCGACTCGCCGCAGAATGTGAGCAAATCACGACTTGTCAAATACCGACTTAGAGAGGGTTTATTGTATTGAACTGGTGAATCGAATTGACTT
Organism: Halocynthia roretzi; assembly: GCA_013436055.1. Lineage (NCBI taxonomy): Eukaryota > Metazoa > Chordata > Ascidiacea > Stolidobranchia > Pyuridae > Halocynthia > Halocynthia roretzi. The sequence goes on along the minus strand of QRAM01000916.1, from coordinate 12,755 downwards.
TACTGTGTCCGGATGTAAAGTAATATCTAATATAGATTTGGAGATTGGTTCTTCGTCATATCGTTTATGAGTTAACATAATGTCTATAATCGCAAATAGGAATAGAATGTTGTTTTATGCAACGAAATGTATGTATAAACTTTCACGAAACGCGCAAAAGTATCATCCGAGGATTGCACGTCGCACGAGAGCCGGACAGTATGCGAGAGAACAACTCGCATTCAGCGTGGTGCAGAGAATTTCATTAGTTCTCCAATATATTTCTTCTTTTCCTTGTCTCCAAACTAGCATGTGTCTTTCAAGCCCTTGGCATTCCTTGAGTTTTGTGTTATACGGTACAAGGTATAGCTTAAAAAGAATAGCCTTAATTTGCATTTTTTAACCGCGGACATTTTCCATTTGCGTCCCGTAATTAATTAATGTGATTAATATTGAAAAAAGAGAGTCCCAGAGAAATGTTGTGTATTGGCCACTGACATAATTTGACGTATGGCATGTGCTACGAAGCGTAACAATAGTGAACTGTACTTGCTTATGCGTCACGCATCCAATTTCGCGCTGCTGTCGGATAACAGCAGTGTCTAACAGAAAGTGTTCTAGAATTGTAAATTACATTTTTTATACAATATTCAAGTGTTGATTGAGCATGTGTATAAGGCATAGTGCCTCTGAATAGTTTTTACATTCGGTATTTGTGATTCAAAAGATAGGTAATATCGTTAAAAATATATATTAGATCTGTAAGTAAGCACGGTGATGCTAGAGGTTATATTGTGACTACTTCACGAATGAAAACGACGGGAGTTCTGCATAATTGTGTACGATTCTAGTTCCATTAAAAGCTCGATACCAAAAGAATTCTGAAAAATTGCGTTTGATTAGTTAGTTAGTCAGATTGAACAAAAAAAATGAGAAGAAAAATAGACATCAAACACCGTTTGATTTTTTTGCTGTGTAAATCATCAGGCGCTAAAACCATCATTATTTTATATTTAGACAATTCCATTGCAAGGGCTCCGCATCCATCTACGGTTATCAAGTGTGTGACGGAAAATCAGATTGTAATGCATCTGTACCTTCGGAATCGGAAGATGAAATGTTTTGCCCAGATCAGTAAGTTTTAAAGAACCTAAACTGAAGCATTAAAGCAAGGAATAGAGTTATTTAGTTATCATGAGGTAGCAGTGTAGCGATTAGTTCAAGATCGTGGGAATGAATCAAAGCACATTTCATGTCATTTTCTATACACATGTATACTGTGGAGCTATACACACTGGTTATCTCAGTAGTCGAAAATGTTTAACTGCAGTGGGGTTTTGACCATGAATTGGCTTTCTATATTAAACTACTAAATTCAAGATAAAGTCTAATCAGTTATATAGATGTGGATTCAGACTGTGCAGGTGCAAAAAGAGACAAGAAAGGGAAATGAACTATAATTACTTAACATCTACCGGAGATCCTGCAGTTACCAATATTATATGTGGTTTGCCTTACCAGTATTTCAGTAAAAGTTTTGAAAATTCGTTTCAGATTTTACTGCACAGATCACGAACCATTGCAGATACCAATTACAAAGAAATGTGATTTAATTAGGGTAAGTAATAAATTTCAGCATGCAAAATAGATTGATGGCAAAAAAAGTTACAATATAAACACCTACAGTGGTGTTCGTTCCAGGAGGCCTTTCTAACCCTGAATTGTTCGAATTTCAAAACAGTTATCACCATTAGAAATAATTTGAAAGTGAAATAATCCGTTCCCAGACCCTAAACTTCATGCTGGTATTAACGAAGTTTCAATTTCATTTACTTGGCGGCGAATCACGAATTGCATAAAAATATTGACGACCTTCTAAACCTGCCTGTATTGCCTATAGGTACTCGATTTTCTCCAAAGTTTAGCAGCAATTTCAAGAGTCACTCCTACTTGGAGGTCATCATCTCCTGTCAGGAGTTAGTTAGTTACATGTAACACGTTTATGTAAAGTATCTTACTCCAGGATTGCGATGACTCTAGCGATGAACTTGACTGTCCTAATGAATCTCATTTCTACTGCAAGGATGGAGGAAGAACCAAATTCATAAAGAATGGAAAACAGGTTTGGTTTCTATAGCTGTCAAGTCATATGATACCAATTACCATTACAAATAAACCAAATCCATGTCCATAAGCAGTGGTTGCTCGTGGAAAAATAGAATAATCGAACTGCAAGCCCTATCTTTTATTTAATGTCAGCCCTGTCTTGTTAGCTGGGAAAATTTCATATTTTATAAATACTTCACTGAGTTCACTCTACTTTTCATTGTCACTGTTTGTCAGAGGGTAATTAAAGTTTTCAAAGCAAGCTCGGCTCAGTATTAAAGTAAATTCCGGACAGCGCCAACCGCCAACATATATCGCAGGAAAAGCATAGTCAGTTAACTATGTGCGTGCGTGTGTGTGTGTGTGTGTGTTCGTTCGCCCATAACTCCAGAAGTTCGTAACTGTGCGCTCTGAACATTTGCACGGGGAGCGGTTTCAGGCAGGAAATAGGTTATAGGCTACTTTTTTCAAATAGGGATCCCCATTGCAGCCCCAGATCACGCTTTTGAATAATTGGTATAATTCAGTATTGGGCTACTGTGACATCAAAAACTTGATTAATCGGAGACTCGACAGGCTAATGATGCATTGCTGAAAATAAGCCAAAATAAGGACAAATCTTAGAAATAAGGAAGGTATGGCAAACACACAAATTCTCCATAGATTCAAATTAATAAAGAAAGGCCGGGTCACATAAATGCTAGCAGCTAGTAACTAATAACTGAGAAAACTTCTAGTTTTGTTGCACAACGTAAAAATGTTAGAATGAAAAATTCAGTTATAAATCTATTGAAAATGAAATATAAAGATTTTTTCTTATAGGTTTGTGATGGAAACGAAGATTGTAAATCAGCAATTGATGAATGTCAGAATTGTACAGAAGGAGTATTTTCAAGTGACGAAGCAATGATTAGTACAAAACCTCTCATTCCATTCTTATGGATCATTAGTAAGCTATTTAGACCTGAAAATATTTCGCTATTTAAATCACTCCTCTATTTGAGTCTAGTTACTTTCTGTATTCATTTCATTTCATTTCATTGGAAAAACATTCTTTGGTATTTTAGACATATTGCGAGCTGCAATAAAACTGTCTGATGGATGTGTAATAGAGGTTCCTATATATAACCCTCTCCTTTGTTAATCCGAAAAAAACGGATCCTGGAAACAGTGATGCCGGATAATCGATCTTATTTTTGTATTAGTTGTAATGATTAATCAGACCCTTGGGAGGAGTCAATACCAATTTTCTTTCTGTATTTACAAAGGTATTACTGCAATTGTTGGGAATGCATTAACAATTTCACTGACACTCAGGAAGATCATTCGAAAGAAAAATTCAAACGGACAGAAGACGAGTAAAGTTGAAAAAAGTCAAAATTACATGATATTCAGTCTATCTATTGCTGATATGCTTGTTTCGGTGAGTGCAATCATTCTCAAAAGTTATTTAGTATGGCAAATCCTCGTTGTAACGCGATATTTTGAATGATGGTACAGCGATATTTATCATTAAGCTGCCACTGTTGGTACTGCGGATTTTAGTATTGACCTTGCGAGATGCTGCGAGAGCATTGTACTGTTAAAAAACGGGAAAAATCACATCAAATAACGACTTATCAAAGGCTTACTGAGCTAAGACTCAATTCAAGAGAATGCTACATGATCAAACAGTATTAAGTTATATAATTTTCTCCGAATTTAGATTTACACAGCTGCAATCGTCATTGAAAATGCGATGTTGAGTAAGGAAGAAAGATATTGTCTTAAAGATCAAGAATGGCGAAGTGGATCAATATGTTCTGATATCGGTGTCATGATGATGATTGGTTCAGAAGCATCTGTGTTTACATTAACTGTTATAACTAGCCTCAGACTCAGAGGAGTTATGAAGTAAGTGTTGTTATGAAGTAATGGACGCTGTGAACTCTTGGGGGGGGGGGGGCAAAACTATCTTGTATCGGGCAAGACTGAGAGCCAAATCAGGGGGCGCTAAGGGGGCACTAGGTGTTGATATTTACAAATTTATCCCCATCTTTAGCGAGAAATACTGCTGTTGGCTTATGAATCTCTATACTTGGCCGAAAATTGACTGGGTGTAGTAAAAAAAAGATCAGGTTCAAGTACTTATTAGTAACCAATCTTAGAAATAAATACCAAACTTCATGTCTGTATGTATGTTTGTTCGCGCATATATTCCAGAATTTTTGACCTAGAGCTCTGAAATTTGGAATGAACATATGCGCACACAAACATACATACAGACAGACAGTTTCTTCTTTGTTTATTTATTTAACATTTCACAGTAATAATGGTTGATAATATAATTTAAACAACCACGTTTAGTCGCCCCCTTTGCAATAATCTTATAATTTATCTGCGTGTGTATCCAAAGCTCTGGCTGGCCGAACCAAACACACTAAAGTGTCAAAAGTGATGAAATTGTGCATGGAGCTATTACAACAATATATTGAACTATTTTCCTACAGGCCATTTGAAAAGCCATCTCTTGCAGTTCTATGTTTGGTCCTTGGCTTTGCATGGATAACTGCTATTTTGCTTGCTACATTGCCACTATCAACAAGTTTGGAAGATTATTTTGTTGAAAGTAAATGGTGAGTGGCTTGCGAGTATTATTTACGTATACAATATACGTACAACAGGCAGGCCCTCAATAAGGAAGGAATATCTCAGCAAGGAAGGAATAACAAGATGGCATGAACACTAATTCTGAATTCGAGCAAATTATGACTTGTCATTCATCAATTAGATTTAGACTTGTACTGTACTATTTACTTTTAGAATACAAACTATGTACACTATAAATAGGTTTGGCAACAACCCGTTTGTCTCAACGATCGAGCGTGAATACGTGGAACCGTTTACAAAGAAACTTCTCGTACTCAAAGATAAAAACGCGAGTTACATTGCAGAGCATGGGTAGGTCGGAAGATTACTAATTCTATCATGTTAGTTTTGTACCACAGCTTGTATGTAAGATGCAAATTCTATATACTACTTGTATGATGAGCTGCTAGATAACGCAAACAAATTCTTGACAAGTAAATGGAAGTGATGCTGCCTTATTCTGTAGTCGACATATCCTTGTATAATATAGGCTAGAATCTAATATACACATCAGTAATTTGATAGTTGTCTCAAAACCTCCTAATTTCAGCTATGTTCTACTCTATTAAATCTCCACTTCGCCTTCGACCACTCTGCACCAAATTACATAGGGCATCCATACATAGCTACTACTGTTGCGGCTCTACTTTGTTGTGGTGACCATTATCACGTCGGGGTCACCAATGTTGCGGCTCTACTCTACTTTGTTGTGGTGACCAATATCACATCACGTTGGGGTCACCAATGTTGCGGCTCAGCTTGTTGTGAGAGGTTTATTGTTAGTTTAGGTTGTACTCTGTCGTTTGAACCGCTACAAATACACTCCTGATTACAAGGAGGAACTCCGCTATCTTCGTCCGATACTGAGAAGATCACGTAAAAATAAACGTAATACTTCGGTTAAATGATGCCTCTTTGTAGGTATAAATCAATATACGATTTTGTATGTACACTTCAACTCTATTTACAGGCTCGTATTATCAACACAAACTTGATGCTACGAACTAATCGTAATCACAATCGTATCGTAATCACGTATCATGAACTGTTTTATCCAGTATATCTTATACTTTACGTCTCAACCAATTTCACGAGACTTATTTCCGCACTAGCTCTTCGCTAGCCAATTCCTCGTCTCATCATGTCCTGAGACCTATTCCTATCCACTCCGCCGTTTCGTTACTCGGCGTATCTCTATATTCCTGTAAGCCATTTCCCACCGTAAAATATCATGTTTAGGAAGTGATACTCGGGCGTCACAGTCTCCCACCATTATGCATCAGTATATCATCACCACATAACATATTCCGTTATCGTTATGGTCTCCACTACTATTTGGTTACAACATTACCAACATCAGTTCCCTGTACAATTCAACTCCCTATACTACTATTTCCCCTATCGTTACGTCACCAATATTCTATCGCTACATTGTACAGTAGTTTTTGTTAGTAGTATTTTTTAAGATAAGAGATCGCGGATATTGTTATCAAAGAGGTATTGTTATCAATATCAATCAGTCCCATATTTATATCACATTCACATCTCTGCCATAATGTTATCAGCCAGTTATTGTTATCATATATTATTCATATCTCTCAAAAGCATCATTCAATATAAACTTCAAGCTATTCTGGAATGTTTGATATGTTGTAGATCAATTGGAAGTTGGAAACTTGTCGAAGCTTTACTGAAAGAACTGAATCCAAACTTAGTTCCTGTTCGTAAATTTGGATATTATTCAACACATGGTGTCTGTTTACCACGAATATTTCCTAATTATAATGACGCAACGTGGGCATATTCTCTTATCATCATTCTAATCAACTTCGGAGCTTTCATTTATATATTGGGTGGTTACATCACGATATTCAAGTAAGTGTTTTGACAAAACTTTTTTGTCGCCTACATTACTCTATAACTTAGCGACCAGGTCATGCCCAGATAAGCCAGGACCTCCGTTGTAAATTGGAAAATGATCCCGTTACTTCAATACCTTATTCGAGGTGTATTGCCTCGGTAACATTGAAATATTAATTTCCAAATAATTCAGAAAAAGCTTTTCCAGCTTTTCAAATATCAACTTTCATTTTAGAATGGCAACAAAGAAAACAGTTCAGAAAATTGGGAATCCAAATCGTGACGTCAAACTACAAAGAAAAGTTACTGCGATTGTGATCACTGATTTCTGTTGCTGGATACCAGTTGCTTTCATGGGATTTCTACAGATATCAGGTTAGTATGGTTCGGCTGTTGATTATTAGTTGTGAAATTTCTTTACTCATTTATACAGTTGAGAATCATTTATCAGAAATTCCAAAATCCGAAAGCATTTATCTTCAATTGTTTTAGCTTTGATCATCATGTTTTTTGTACAGTAAGTACAAAACATTATTTTTACGTGAGATTCTAATTCATCTCCATGAGTGTCACATGACTAGCGTATATATCATATACAAATGATGTACGTTTATTTCATGTGCAAGGAAACAAAGCCAGGGGCAACAAGAACATATTAAGAAATTATAATGAATAAAAATCCAAAAAAATTTGGAAAAAATCCCAGAAATTTAGTTTAATACTGTACTGTATATCTGTACTGTGTCCGTTAAACTTGTGGTAACCATATATTAGGACCACTAGTCTCCAGTACTAATTGCCTTATATAACCCGAATTCCATGTAATACTTACACAGGTGTGGACATCTCTAACGAAGTTTATGTTCCTGTTGGCACTATCCTAATTCCTATCAACAGCGCTTTGAATCCATTTCTATATTCTGATGCTCCTCAATGGATTTGGAATAAGTTGCTACCAGTTCGCAAATGGATTTCGAATAAAGTGCAACCAGTTCGCAAATGGATTTCTACAAGAACTACTACATGTTGCAATCAGTTGATCGTCAGAATGAGAGGAAACAAAGCAAAAGACCAAAGTTCAACAACGAACGAAGGACGTTTGGAATTAGCAGGTAATGTAAGACTGTGCGACATTATGCGGATCTAACAACCTCTACAGCAGTTCCCCAAAATTTTCCGCTCCCTAGAGCTTATCTTTTGGTCACCATAGTATACAATGGTGTCTCGTACTCCGCACTTAATCCGTTCCAGAAGACAGTTCGAACTCTGAATTGATCGAGGTCCGAATCAAATATCACTATTAGAGATGATCCGTTCCCAGACCCCAATCCGAACCCATTTAATAAATATAAACAGTAAATACACTGTTGCACTATTAACAAAGTATCAAGACATGCTCAAATAAGTTCTGCTGGAATGATGATGAACAAAGTTTCAATTTCAAATATTCGCGCTTCGAAAGTGGCCGATTAAACCATGCTGCCGATCACAAACGTACTTATGTAGAGAACGCATTTTATCAATTCGAGCGTGGAACTTTCGAATATTTTTTTACTATGCGCGCAGTTCGAACGGAAAGTAATTGAACGAACTCCGAATGGAATTTCTCGTGAATTCAGCATTCGAAGTCTGGAACATGCAAAGTTAATGTCGTGCGAAGTACGAAGTACCACTGTATTAATAAAACTATATCGTACAACCACATGTGCAATAAACATGTCTGGTGATGTAAACCAACAACAGTTAAATACGTTTTCGAATAATACAGGAAATATTTTATCATTAGAAAAATATATTCTTGATACATAGCTAATCCTCGCCATAATGTATAACAATTCTGTCAATACCTGTAGAAATGAACGAACGAATAGACACGAACGAAGAACCACCTTCAGGCAATACAGCAAAAATATCTTCAACAACTAAAGGACTTCCAGCAAGTAACGAATAAAATATAAAAAATTTACAGACAGCATCATTGTGGAATAAAAACGATCGTCAACGCAATCTCTCAGGGAGGGCTTGGTTTAAGCTAGTGGTTTTCAACCTTTTTGCCCATCGCTTTTGTCAGATAATTGCTTGAATAGTAATAGTATAGTAATTAGAATTGTACAGACAACCAATGACGGTAATAATAGTGACGATATACCGTGATGATATACTGACGTATAATGCCCTAAATATATAATGCACTAACATATGCAATGCCCTAGATATGGTGAGACGATGAGTTGGCTAGTGAAGGGCTAGAGTGGAAATTGAATAAGTCTCGTGATATTGGTTGAGACGTGGAGTGTAAAATATATTTGATAATGGGTTAAAATGGAGTCTCGTGATATAATAAAATATCAGTTTCAATGTTGGTCAAACAGATTCTGGAGTCTTCCCTATCACAAATCTGTATTTTTTTACTACGCTGAATCATTTCTCGGCCAAGTATAGAGATTGCCTATTATCCGACTTCCAAAGGGCTGAAAGTTGGTCGGAAACCCATGATTATTTCAGATTTATTTGATGTATTCCTGAATGCATAAGAAAATCTTTTTGACATATATCCAGTGGTGGCCCAACACTCTCCTGAGCCTGGGGACCAGCCCGTAAATTGATTTTTGGGGTGTCATCGGTAGAAATTTTTATTTTCCTCGAGGTGAAAATTTTTTTGATTTTTTTCTCTGTTTAACTATTATCGAAGTCCCAAGGATTTATCATTGCAACCGTGATTCTTTAAAGGGAATAAAATGAAGGATATAACGAATATATTTCAGGCGAGATATCAAATTAGAATTCGAAAATGTAGGATGAAATAGTAGTGGAAAATACAACGATGAAGGGGGAAGATATACTGATGTATGATGACGGAAGACTTGTAATAGTGTGATATTATTCCTCGCAAACTCACTACGGACCAGTGATCTCGGACTATTTCTACCAGTCCTTCCCTTATATGCGAGGAAATTTGCGGTAGTGCGCGGATATGAGTCATTTGCAAGATGCTGCAAGATGCTGCAAGATGCTGCAAGATGCTACGCAAGTGTTGTGTGGCATTGTCCGGGTGCAGAAGTTGCGTGTTTCAGTCGCACACACAGCAGCACAGTTAGTTCCGAACACTCACCTAGTAGTCAGTCACAGGCAATCATTGTCATCCGGATCAAAAATTTCTACTTCCCGGATATTGAATCAATAATTAATAAAGCAGTATCGCACAGACAGTCATTGCGAGCGCTTGTCCTCTGACGTAAGAGATAGCTCAGACCCACCCTATAAGAGATATCTCTATTCCCAATATATTCAGTATAAGCATCTCTCAATCTATGCAATGGTTGATATGCATTTGAACAATAAAATACAGAGAAAATATCATATAGATCAATGGTCTTCTACCTGTGGTCCGCAGACCAGCACCAATCCGCAAGAATTTGTTGCCGGCCCACTAAAGCTCCCACCATTCTTTCACCCGACTATACTGCTACACAATTCGGCGAATTCCCACTATAGTCCGCGAAATCTTTCTCCTATGTTCACCGGGCTGCGGGTGTTAAGTATCCACACTATGTAATCTGCATAAGTCATCTCGTAACTTATCCCTAGCGTAATTACTGGGAACTAAGAATAGAATAGAACTGAGAGCGAGATATTCTAGACGTGCTGTATAAATGTATTTGGTTTGGTTTGGCAAATATTATAGAAATAGGCATCCATGTCGTATGGGTTGTATTTGTACTGCAATGTAGGACCCCAGGATACTTTGAATTCCCATGATCCAGTTATTCAGTTATTGCTAGCATCCGGATCGATAAACAAAATGCCGAAGAAAGTCACAGAAAAAACATTCTTTTATAAACAGACATTTTTCTCAAGAAAAAATTGGCACGAGCTGGAAACAAACACAAAACAATTTGTGTTTTGATCGAATTTAGCAGTGGAAACGTGAGATCAAAATTTCTACTTCCCGGATATTCAATCATTGGTTAATAAAGTGTCATAACCTGTTTCAATGTTTAAATTTGGTAAATAGGGTTTGAGGCTCATCTCATCTCAATCATTACAGCATAGCAGAGGCTCAGCAAGGCGAAAACATTTAAAAGGTACGCTGATGGGGAAAGGTTAAGAAACACTGCATTGTATAGGTGGTCATGGCTGCTTATTTCTAGGATTTATGCTTATTTTGAAGAACAGTGTCTTAGAAACTATTATTGTGCTAATTTCTAAGAAACGTGCTTATTTTTGATTTGCGTGCTTAGTTTGTCTTAGCTTAGACGTAGAAAGTATTTAATCCAATACGTTGGTTACGACTATCGCCCCTTTCCCTTTCTTTCTGGAAATTATGAGATGCACGAGCTGATTTCCAAGGACAAAGGACTGCTAAAGCAGATCATTTCTGATGAAAAATATTGTTAGTGATTTGAACTCCCTCGTTAAAATGAAATGATATTCCAGAGTTTTTGTTTTTTTTGTTGTTGTTGTAAGATGTTTTTCCGTGCTTATTTGTCGGTCCAGACAGATGGTAGCCAAGTGCATAGTATATATGCTGACGCTTTTCTTCAATTTCTCTTAAATATGCATATCTGCATAGAACATAACTAACTTCAAAATAATTCAAAGGACCAAGCATAAAAATCCACTATCTCGAGGAGAAATAGTAAAAATAGTAAAAAGCTGAAAACGTATGCGAGCAAACCATTCACTTGCTGTATTGCTATCGGGCAGTTCATACCAAAAATAAATTTGGATTTCATCACGAGAATTCGACCATGAATTCAGGTTTAGCATCAACTGGGATTATCGTCACAATATTCATATTGAATGTAACGTCACGTAAATCAAGTAAGATTGCTATATTTGTTCTCTTGTTTCTATGCTGCTAGTTATCGGGGAACCAGGGTAGATACTATATTTACCATATACCATACCATAGATATCATAATTTTCCGAATATAATACGCAATTTTGCCATTAAAATTATTCAACCGTCAGGTGCGTATTATACATGAAGATAAGAGAATTCAGAAATGTTAGAAATGTGCCGGCAAAGCGCAAGTTACTCAACGCTAGTGAAATGATTTAAAATAGCATACGTAGTGACCAGCAGTCTAGCTAGCATTTAAATGAGGCGTTAATTAACCTCGTCGGTCTCAACTGTAGTGCGTAATTTACTGGTAATATCAACATNTGGGAAACCATATACTGGGAATTGTACAACTGCACATTGGAAGCAAAGCTACGATCATTTCAAACAAAGTTAAACCTAAGAGCCATAGTCACAAAAGAAGCCCTGTTTAATTTTGGAGTCATCGCTGACAACAAATGCAGCCAATGTAAAACCACAACGGAAACACTGAATCATCTATTCTTTGGATGTAAAAAGTTAGAGCATTATTGGCAAGAGGTTGAAGATTTTATCCGTCTCAAATTTCCATATTTACCCCTCCAACTATCACCTTCCCACAAAATATTTGGATTCCATACGATATCAACCCCAAGTCTTCACTCCGTCAACCTACTATTACTCATCGCCAGGTTCGTAATTTTCAGAGCAAGAACACAAGAAAGAGTACCTACAACGCAAGAATTCATACTTTTCATCCATCAAGTACGTACTACAGAACAAATAATCGCAGCAAATAATAACCAGCAGACGGCTCTCCGGACAAAATGGAGAGAAATAATGGCTTAATATTCACTCTCCATCTTGCTATGCCTTAATGTATTATTGTATTATTTCTAAATTATTTATATAATAAAAAAAAAAAAAAAAAAAAAAAAAAAAAAACATTCACCATGACTATACAGCACGTCATAGTATAGCGACACCTTCATTAATGCCCTGTGATATAATTTTACGGTTAAATCCAATAACCTATATAGTTGTAATACAGACGTGGGACATGGGACCTAATTTTTAATGTTCACTTCTGACAAACTCCGAGAAGCTTTGTATAGCCTTAGGACGTAGCTGCATCTAATTTCGTCACTGCATTCACCACTGAACTTATCCTCGCTCTGCAAAGCCCCAAAAACTTTGGTGTATTCGCTGAAATTAGTCAATTTCAATTTCATTTGTTTTAAATATCAGACTTATATCGGATTGATCGTAAATTCACTTGCGCGAATCGGAAGACATTTGCACCAATGTTATTTTTCTGCGATGGACACGACGACTGTGGGTGAGTGATATAATATTT
>QRAM01000915.1:0-17058 GCA_013436055.1 Halocynthia roretzi | reverse complement strand
TTTTTTTTAATTTCTATTCAAATATAGCAACTTCAAGTGTTTTCACACTTTTTTTTATTTGTTTGCAGGTATCCCAAGGCTACCTACCGGTTCTCAACGCCAAGGTTACTGCCAGAATAACTCCTCCCACGGGAAATGTCTCGGTAATCCAACTCTTTGATAGCGGTTCAGGAGCAGACACTCGACGTAACGACGGGATTTATTCTAGTTATTTCACGAAATTCAACACCCAAGGGAGATATTCTATCCAAGTGCATAGCTACGCTTCATTGAATCTTGTTTATCGGCTCAGCGTAATTTTCGTATTCTAACCTGTCCTATTTATTGTAGGTCAAAGTGATGAAAGAATCCAACACAAATTCTGCATCGGGAGGTAGCACATCAGGAGCAGCGTTTAATCTAGGAACAGTCGATCAAAACGGTAACTAATCACTGGTTTGCTAACACTGTTGTACTGACTGCAAACAACACTTCAGCTAACATTAAACGTTTAAACAACTTACTGTTTTTAAGGTCGTGTCATGGGTAATGACTTTTAGTGGGTGAGATTCAGTGTCGCATAGCGAACGTTTGTGATGTTGTAGAGTGTAAAAGCATTGAGTTTTCAAGTATATTTCTGTATTATTTTCCCCGTATTATTTTCCATAGTATTTTACCCCGCTCTTCAATCGTTGTCTTCCAGTTAAATGCTAAAAACTGAAAATTGAAAAATGCATAACCGAAAATAACGGGATAACCGAATACTGCTTATAAGCAACTTGGTTTTAAAGCATTCCAACTATTCGGTCATATTCTCATTCCATCATTACAATTCTGAAAACTCGATGTTGTTAACTATACTTATAAGGAGTTCATCAATGCCTGTTTCAGCAACATAGTATATGTATTCGCAGGTAACATCATCCCGAATCCGAACGGCGAAAAAAACAGGCCAAGTGATGCGATTCAGGAAGCAGTCATATCTGGAGGACTGGAAAGAGTATCTTCTGGAGGAGGATTTGCATACACTGGGTAAGGAGGTCATAATGATATAAAGTATAATCCAGCCTTGTTATGGGCTCGAGGTAATGGTTCAAGTACCAATTTTTTGTGACTTAACTTCAGTTGAGTAATACGTCTTGAATTTACTAGACTCGATTTAATTATATTTAATGACTTGACCAACTCGAATATTTGTAGATATAAAGATAGAAGGAATTACTGCATAGTAAAATGTGTTTTTTAATATACATTCTCTATTTAGTAGATACTCAGTGAATCGTCACCCAAATCGCTAATTTAATTTTCATGAAAGTGGCCGAGCGGCTGGGTATTTGATATGTGACTAATCACTCAATAACCAGTGGATTGGTTTTAACGAAACTTGTTCAATATGTATCATATTAATAGACATGCTGTTGGTGTTAGGGTGACCGGAAACAGTCATACCTTGTGTCCTGCTGACCTAATCCAGCTAGAAATTGGTAATCTGGAAGTTAGAGCATTCTTGTTCTATTCCTGTAAGTAAAAAGGCGCTGTGATGTGCCGTTATCGATATATCAAATCACAGAGTTTTAGTTTTTTATAGATGAGATTGTTTCCTCTGAACATGTTCCATTTGTACTGAAACACTGCGATAATGTCAGACTTGTTTAATTGTTACATAAATGACTCTGCATCAAGTCGTAGTAACTGAATGACTTGACTTCATTGACTTGCTTACTACACTGATATAATCATACTTGTAACACGACATGAAATCTTGGTTCTTGACTGCAGGGAGATCATGATTGGAGATGCATATCCTCCGAATCGAATAACGGATTTGTTTGCGGAACAAGTAAACTTAACAGATAAAGGTTCAGGCATCAGGCTAACCTTTACTGCTCCTGGAGATGACTTAGATTCTGGAACTGGTAAACGTTTACAATTGATTGAATTTCATTCGTTTCTATTCGGTCTGTTCAAATCTTCTCTCACAGCCGCAAGATACGAAATTCGTTTCACTTTTGGTAAACCGACAGAGTTGACACTGGTATTCAATACAACGTTTTTGATTGCGGACTCCAACGTTATCACAGGTTCTTTAAATCAACCCAAGATAGCACAAAGCGAGGAAAATCTTGTTGTAATGTTGCGTAGCATTCCCGAAGATAGAACCAATGTTCGGTATGGATATTAATATACCTAATATTAATTAATCTATCTGTTTACGAATTGCCTTATATGTGGACGGAATATTTTGTAGTGTGGCTTTGGCAATACGGGCTTCAGACGAAGTTGATAATACAGCTGAGGTTTCTAACGTTGCCGTATTAACTTATTACCTGGAGCCACCACCATTGCCGAAGGTACCGAGCACTACCACAGGTAAAAAATAAATTTCACACCAGTTGTATCATAGTTGTTTTAAAATCGGTTATTAAAGTTCACTCTTATTTTAGCTAATGTATCTGACGTACCAACAACGACCCCAATACCAGGGTCGGGAGCAAGTAAAACCACAGGTAAATAAATATTTCACAGTAGTAAAATCATAGTTGATTTTGAAATCAATTATATAACTTTCACTCATTTTCTTCAGCTATGAATATTCTGGGCCTGGTCCTTTCTACAGCACTAGGAGTGGTAGCAATGTTGGATAAGGTCTTTTAGACTTTCAGAGAATGAAGTAAACTTTTTTACAAACGCTTATTCATCAATACTGAATTATTTGCCTATTCGCCTTTGCTAACCTCTAAGCGCTCTACTCGAATGATTCTCGAATCAACATACTAATACTTCCATCTGTAATAGTTATTTAGGGTTATAACCAGGGCCACCATCTGCCAGGACTGATAAATAAGCACGTTCGGAAAAACATCTTACTACAAAAACATAAACAAAAATCTTTGTTTAAAAATCGTTTTATTTGAGCGAGATGATTCTCGAATCAACATACTAATACTTCCATCTGTAATAGTTATTTAGGGTTATAACCAGGGCCACCATCTGCCAGGACTGATAAATAAGCNTGGAGCCACCACCAATGCCGAAGGTACCGAGCACTACCACAGGTAAAAAATAAATTTCACACCAGTTGTATCATAGTTGTTTTAAAATCGGTTATTAAAGTTCACTCTTATTTTAGCTAATGTATCTGACGTACCAACAACGACCCCAATACCAGGGTCGGGAGCAAGTAAAACCACAGGTAAATAAATATTTCACAGTAGTAAAATCATAGTTGATTTTGAAATCAATTATATAACTTTCACTCATTTTCTTCAGCTATGAATATTCTGGGCCTGGTCCTTTCTACAGCACTAGGAGTGGTAGCAATGTTGGATAAGGTCTTTTAGACTTTCAGAGAATGAAGTAAACTTTTTTACAAACGCTTATTCATCAATACTGAATTATTTGCCTATTCGCCTTTGCTAACCTCTAAGCGCTCTACTCGAATGATTCTCGAATCAACATACTAATACTTCCATCTGTAATAGTTATTTAGGGTTATAACCAGGGCCACCATCTGCCAGGACTGATAAATAAGCACGTTCGGAAAAACATCTTACTACAAAAACATAAACAAAAATCTTTGTTTAAAAATCGTTTTATTTGAGCGAGAAGGATCAAATCACTTATAATATTTTTCATTAGAAATGATCTGCTTCAGCAGTCCTTTGTCCTTGGAAATCATCTCGTGCATCTCATAAATTGGAGCATACCGATCGATATTCGTAACCAACATATGTGATTAGATACTTTCTACGTCTAATTCTACAAACTAAGCACGCAAATCAAAAATAAGCATGTTTATTAAAAAATAAGCACGATTTGACAGCCCTGGTTACAGGTGTAGGCGGTCCCTACATTCCCTTGGTCAGACCGCTCGTAATGTGTTCATGTGATTTATTCCTATGTATAGAATCCTACGGTTTACTCTAGAATCTATATACAATGATTGATTGAAAATTACGAACAATATATTGTCTATAATAATTCATATGCAAAGTCCTATAACACTATATCAATCACAATAAACTACCAATCATATACTAAGACCGTTTACTACGGTAGTCAAAATTTCAAGTGAAGTTTATTAATATCTCCTTCCCTTGATAAAATAGTTCATTTCGGTGATACTGGGAGGTCGTGATTATCACTCTGAGCTGCTCGGAAACCTGGCTCCGTCTTTCTCAGGAGCCGATGATATAGTAGTACCCTCATTCAACCACTCCATATACTGTAGATTCACGAATGATGACTCTGCATTTTTTGGCTGATACATGTCAACGGTCGGTTGGCATCCTCCTATAGATTCATATGACATATGGAATGAATCCTCTTCCTGGTAGCTCTTAGTAAATTGATTTTCTTCAATCATGCCAAGCATGGTGTGTGTTTGATGCTTGCTCGATAGAAGGCTGGCTTCTTGGTTGGCAGTGAAATGACTCCTATCCACCATTGGCAGTGGGGTGCGTTTGTGTTGCTCACTTGATAGTGGCCTCGGCTCTTCCCACCATTCCCTATATTCAGCAGTGTTGAAGGTTGTCTTTGAATTCACTTGGTCGTGTATGTTGGCATCGAATAGACTCGGATTCATCATTGGATGTAGGATTCGTTTGTGTTGCTTCTGTGTTGAACAATTTTCTTCCTTCTTCCATTCCCCATATTCAGTAGAATTATAGGATGCCTCTGAATTATCCTGTTTGTAATGGTTGACAGCGATTAGACTTCGATCCTTCACTGGAAGAAGGGTGCGTTTGTGCTGTTTACTGGATGGAGGACTTTTCTCTTCCGACCATTCCCTATATTCAGGAGAATTAAAGGATGTTTCTGAATTCTCCTGTTTGTAATGGTTGGCAGCGATTAGACTTCGATCCTTCACTGGAAGACGGGTGCGTATGTGCTGTTTACTGGATGGAGGACTTTCCTCTTCCGACCATTCCCCATATTCAGGAGAATTAAAGGATGCCTCTGAATTATCCTGTTTGTAATGGTTGGCAGCGATTAGACTTCGATCCTTCACTGGAAGACGGGTGCGTTTGTGCTGTTTACTGGATGGATGACTTTCCTCTTCCTTCTTCCATTCCCCATATTCAGGAGAATTATAGGATGCCTCGGAATTATCCTGTTTGTAATGGTTGGCAGCGATTAGACTTCGATCCTTCACTGGAAGACGGGTGCGTTTGTGCTGTTTACTGGATGGAGGACTTTCCTTTTCCGACCATTCCCTATATTCAGGAGAATTAAAGGATGTCTCTGAATTCTCCTGTTTGTAATGGTTGCCAGCAAATAGACTTCGATCCATCGTTGGAAGGAGGGTGCGTTTGTGTTGCTTACTTGATAGAGGACTTCCATCCTCCAATGATGACGATTTAGGTGACGTGTTTGATGACTCAGATTTCTCTTGCCGATAGTTATTGGATATCAATAGATTACCAATCGTCGGAAGTACGTTATCATTGACTTTCACGTGATTTACCCCGAACGTGAAATCACTCAAGGATTCTTGGTATCTGTACGATATAATTTATGGATTACTTCGAATAAACCTCTGAGCATTTCCATTCCGATCATGTCTGTACAGGAACCCCATGGCCATGCTTAGTTACACCCATCATTCTCGGGATGAACCCTTGTACGCAATAGATACCGAATTTAATATAAATCACCATGATTGAAACATGAATCGACTCAAATGAATCGGTACATTTTTTGACTTGACTTGGGACTTTATTTTTGACTTGACTTTTTTAACACTATTGCAAGATTAGCTTATGAGAAAATATATTTCTCACAAATTTTTTCGTTTGGAATTGGACATAATTGTGCAAAAGTTGTGGTTTGTAATTTGTGTAACTTCCCTTAACCGTTTACGATCTGAATTTTTGAAAAATGAAAACTTTCTGTAATGTATTCGTTACATAGTTCTCCACGAACTGCCTGCATTTACTTTCAAATTGAACGATTTGTATAAAACAGCAGTAAAAAACATAGTCCGGTCACTTATCAGACATTTCATTTTATTCATGCAGCAATAGTGAAGAACTATGTAGTGATCTAGGTGCTTAAATATTTTCAAAATGTATATCGGCGATCAATGTGAACTGCAACTTAAAGTAGACAAGTGACAAACCCATTGAATTCAATAGGTTTTAATTTTATGTTTAGGTAACAACATGTTTTATATATATTTTGATAGTGGAAGTGGAAAGTGCTATATATGATCCAACGTGCAGATATGTTATCGTGAGAAAGTGAAACTCCTCGTCGCGCGGGACATTTATGTCTCATGCTTTCAGGTGTGTATTTTTCTTGTTTGTTCGTGCCATAATGTAGGTGAGAGTCTAATACTGAGACTTACATATAATTATCGGATATTGTTAACTGGTATAATAGCTAGACTAGGCATCAATATGAATATTCTCATAGACGTTTTCAATTTCTTCATACTTTTTTTTCGATTTCTTCTTTGTCCTCCCTGGCGGCGTTTCCTGTCCATCTCTCGTATTCCTCTGCATACCGTAGAAGCTATAAGCTGGCGGATTGGAAAGGGAATTGACATAATCAATATTTTCCTCGTTCTCATCGTCATCTTTCTTGTCATCTTGTTTTTCTTCCTTTTTCCTCCGACATCCCAAACATAAGCCGAGTAGCAGACACGAAAACAAAGCTGAAAACGATATCATGATGGAGTATGAGTGAGTGTACTTCATTTTACCTATTTATTTGAATTATGAATAAGAATTATGAGGATTATGATAAACTTAATTATTTCATCTTTGGGATAGTTTTATACGGGTAAATTCACAAATAGATAGAATAGATTAAGTTAAAGTTGGAATATTATTATAGAAAAGTGTTCTGTAATTCCTCTAGTATCTTCAACGTGTGTCCCTTTATATGCCAGATATCTCATTTTTGCACCGAACCACAGGTTGCGCTTATCGCGTGCTTATCTTGCTTGTTCTGTTGTTAAGTTGGAATTATTCTGCAAAGTTGATCCAAGAACTTGGTACGTTGATCTTTATAGATTTGTTGTTAAATCTTATACCTTGCATTGGTGACATAAAGTAACATCAGTAGCTTTGACACCTACCTAGAAGAAATGCTAGCGACGCGAAAATAATCGTCAGCAGTTTGAACATTTTAAGCTCTGAAGTAAAAAATGGAACGTTGTTATTTTGCTGTATACAGTATAGTGTAATATGTCCACTAATTATTATGAATTGCTTCCATTGAGCCCAAACCTGTCAAATCTTGTACACAGATTTGCCCAGTGCTAGTGGATATAATTTCTGTCGTCGTAGGCGTGGTGGTTGGTAGAACAGTGGTTGGTAGAACAGTGGTTGTTGCTTTAGGAGTGGTTGTTGTTGAGGTAGTCGTCGCTTCAGTCGTTGTGGATTCAGCTGTGCTAATGATTGGTACGTCTGTCGTTGTTGCAAGCGTTGTTGTAACTGATTCCGTTGTCGTAGTCGGAATAGGAGTTGTTGTTGTTGCTTCAGTAGTTGTAGAGACCGACGTGGTTGTCGCAACCTTAGGTAGGGCCTCCGCTCTCAAGTAATACGTTATCGTTGCAACGTTAGATACATCGGCGGGATTCTCTACCTCATCGAGACCACGAACGGCCAACGCAACTCTGTTAGAAAATAGGAGGCATTCTGACTCTCCTATATTCAAGATCTTTTACGTATACTCGGGTATATACGGTATACGTATTAAATGTGTATGTACTTAATGATATTCAGAATACTTACTGAATTACGCTTTCATTTTCCGGTTGGATAGGCAGTGTAATTACATATGATTCCTGCTTGGAGGATTTTTTAGGATTTTCCAAGTCTCCTGTTATTACGCTGACTCTTGGGTTGCTTGTAAAATTCCTGACCAGTTGCATTGGATCTCCGATACTGTATCGAATTTCGTACTTGGTTGCTGATATGAATATTACATGAATTTATAGTAATAAAGGTATTTCATCAATCATTATTTGGAAACGTTGTGAAATTAACCCAAAATAATTAGACATCGCCGCTCTAACTGAAACCAGAGAGGTAGAAAGTATTAGTAAGAAAATCCTTCACCTGTTCCTGTATTGAAATCGTCTCCTGGTGCCGTAAACCTGCACACGATTCCCGCAGAGCTGTTTTTCAAATCGTTCTGGTTGATGCTGAGATCGATTACTTTGTTCGGTGGAAAGATGTCGTTGACCGGTTGCGTAGTGCTATAGATATTACGAAAACTTAAACACCCGCTTGAAGTTATCTCAACAATAGTGAATAGAAATTGAAGTATAGGGTACCCGGAATAGGCAAAACTTTGTCCGGTACTGGAGCGACTGAAAATTGAAACATTTGGTGCCTTCACTGCAGTTTTATTTTCGTCCCTATCTTCATTTTTGATAACAGTACCTGCGACATCGATATGAACAAAATCCAGTTACTATATCAGACGGAATCACTTAAATGTTATGTCAATGCTTACCGTTCGGGTACGCAACTCCAGGACTAACGATTGTAAATCCGCCAGATGACACTGTTTGTGACGTTGAAGTAGAATTTTTTGATGCAATTAACTGAAAGTAATGTACAGTATAATAA
This sequence comes from Halocynthia roretzi, assembly GCA_013436055.1. Classification (NCBI taxonomy): domain Eukaryota; kingdom Metazoa; phylum Chordata; class Ascidiacea; order Stolidobranchia; family Pyuridae; genus Halocynthia; species Halocynthia roretzi. The sequence goes on along the minus strand of QRAM01000915.1, from coordinate 8,494 downwards.
TCAAGTAATCCTTTACGTGTACAGTACGAGTAAATCTGATTAGGAGCTCAGTAATTATAAGAAATATTGTGATTACCTTGATTGCATAGCGACCCGCCTCCATCGAATAATTAGTAAAGTACGAGGAATAAATTCCATCGTTTTTCACAACGTCTGGGCCTGATGAAAAAGAGAAACAATCTGTCAGCAACATCGTGTGACTTAAAGATCATACATTTAGTTAGCCATACTTGCACCGTTGTCTAGTAAGGTAATGTTGATAATAACCAGGTCAGGTCTTGTTATGTAAGCACATACGTGAGCATCTAGCACAGGGTTGAAACCTTGACTAACCTGATAACAAGGTACATTTAAAATAGTTACTGGGTATTCAGTACAGGCAAGAACTGAATTGACAGTACAGTATAGCATGAAAAGATAAAGAAATTATATACCTTAGCGTAGAGAGCAGTTGGTTCTCCATTTTTAACTTCTGTTTCTAACAAGCCTGATACTACTTCAATAGGAGCCACATCAGCAGACGCAGCACGTGAAGTAACCGTTATAATTACAATTTCGTTCGTTTCGGTGGTTGTGATGTAATATTTCCATTCTCCTGACTAATGAGTAATGTTATCTTTAGTATACAAGCATGATCAAGGTCACTATCACGCAAAGTTGGTACTTTCATATCGACCCATATTTTAAATCCGTACAATCGATGTGTGCATATGTCCGCACGGAGGGAACAAGTTTTATGTGATTAGGCAAAGTAAAGTGTCCAGTATTCTTGTTGCCCTCGCTATATAATAAACGCAACAGTTTCTGTTTGTTTCTCTTGAAACAACGTCATCATTTCGCAACGAAACGTTTACTAAATTTGGCACATAGGTGCAGATGCATCCCAGAATAATGCATGGACAAAGAAAAAGAAAATCGGCCTCTGGCTCGCTCTGAATCGGGATTAGGATCCACACAGGCAGCCCTCGTTTCACGCTGGCGTTGCGTCCCTACAGCGTCGTCGTAAATCGAATCGGCGTAGAATGAACCATATATATATATATAATGTAAACGGGACGATACATTCCATCCATTGAAAATTATATTTCTTTCATTTGATTAAACAATGTTAATATAGGTTAAAATAGTGATTGCAGTATAGAGGGAGTGTAGTTGAACGCGGGAATCAACAATTATGTCCAATTTCAATGCTAAATACGAAATCGTGTTTATTCCCCGCGTGGTAGTTGACTTGTATTTAGCTGGAGATTATTTTATCTACAATTGCAGGAGTTGGTGTCGACGGTATCATAAATTCATTCAAAATTAAAGTAACCTTCAGATTTTCAGATTTTAAATCTCAAATATATTTTGGTCTAATTTTTAAATCGGCGTAAGTCTGAAACGCAAACTGAACCGTCGTTAAACGATGTATGCCTGAATAACATAAACTTATTAGTAAAATACAGTTTGATACAGTAAAATACCTCGCATGTTCCAGGGATATTGAATTTTAGCACTTTGAAATTTTCGTCGATTGTGTGAATGGGATGATCAGCACACAAGTTCAGTTTACTCTTTGTGTCGTGTGACGCGTAATAACAGTCTGCCGTTGGACTTTTAATAGAGACATCGGGTATTTTAGTTGTATTCCAAGAACATGCGATTACTGTGTCGTTTCCTACTGTGCTATCTATCCACATTTGACCGCTGGATTCCACGTTTTCCTCGAGAGTAATAGAGTCGCTGAGGATCTGATAGGTAACACATGTCACAGTAGCTAAGTTGATTCAAACTGTAAGATTCGTTCATACCTGTATAGACCTTGAGTCGTCATTTCCGTCTTCAACTTTCGAAATTTCTTGAAAAATGTCGTTGAGCGACGTCGGATCAGCTGTGCTGTGTGCGAGAAACCATTTGCCACCGCTTGCAATAGCAAGCTTGTTCAAGGCATCGTTGACGGTGTTATTCGTAAGGTCGAGGGAGATTGCATGAAGTTTTATGCATTGCGTCTGTGAAATAAAATTGACAGGATTATGGATAGAAGGAAATGGAAATCTTAAATACATCCCGAAATAGGCCTAGGAAATAAGCGTGTCATGAAAATGCGTTATAACAAAAAAAAATTTGTTTGAGGTCTCTGCTTCTATTTCTTGTCGTAATGGATATTTTATTTTATTGAATGATACTAATATTTCATTATTTTCGGTGTCTGCAGCACTTATGTTCAGATTAGAACAGAAAATTTTTGCCTGTAGATTGGCTATAAATGCTCGGGAACCCAGCAGCCTCTGTTACGATGATGGGAATACGAGGAGGATTCGTACAGTTATGTATTGGAACTACCAAAGTCAAAGTTATGGTGAGTTATTTTGAAACCATCATTCTACTAGGTAATTTTGTACCTGGAATCAGTACTAACTGTGAACACGTAGTCTGAAAGAGAAGGTTATATTCAGTTTTATCGTATTTATAGTATATCAAGTACATTAGCGTTGCTCTGCATATTCTTATACTACATATATATTTATATTTGTTAGTTCTGGATTCAGGAATTTTTGTTTCGACGGTATTCATGCGTGATTGTTCTGTGGTTATGATTTTTGTTTACCGATTTTGGTAGAGACCCATATTTATCACCTTGAAAGTTATTTGTCGTTAACTACGTTCCATATTGCTGCGGTTTCAGGGCTATAGAGAAATTAATGAAAATCGCTTCGTTAAAAATTACCCATCGATGGAAATAATTAAAATATTCTTTGTACTTTATTTCAAATCATATCTAAGAACTTCACAACACATTTAGAAGGTTTCTTCATTTACTATAAATATTATCCTAGCCATATAACAGAAGCAAGTAGCCTAGGCGTGCGTCGTTAGTTTCATGCAATAGTGCTCACATATCTTACATTGTTTAGCACATCAACAAAAACTTCTGATACGAGTGGTTTCAGTGATTCCGTTTCTTTGCCGTCAGTCAGCACAATCAGATTCGATCCACAGGTCGAATAGTTACCTCGGTTCAATACCTAGCAGTGGAAAAAATCAGTGGTCAGACAGTGTGCGAAATACTGCAAGTTATAGAAGCTTACCTCAATTCCTTTTAGTATAGCTCTGCCGATACCGGTATATCTTATGGTCCTGTCAGGTATCGCGTTTATCAGAGTTTCACGATTATTGTTGTTTTTACTGATCAGTACCAGTTCGCTCAGTATCTCCGGGTTAGTGCTGAATTCCACCATGCCCACATAAACGTCGTCAGGTATAAAGTTCTCAAGGAAGTAGTTGGTTGCTTTCCGTAATGTGTTGAGACGATTCTGGGGCCAAGGTGTAGTTTTTCAGTAATATGACAGTGTCGAGAAAATTTGTTAGGTCGTTCTTTAACTGATCGGAAGGATAATATATATTCTTTATACATAAGGTATATCCTACTTTGGTCGTCTGTAACGCCCCCTAGCGAAGAAAAATGGTACAGATATATACCTAAGTGCTTTTGTCTGTGTTTTATGTTTGTTTTGAAGTAACGTCACTACTTCTAAATGGATCTTTACCAAATTCAGAACATTTCAGTTGCATCCCAGAATAAACTATGAAGGACAATACCCGGGTCCGGAGTCTCTCCGGGTCCGGAGGTGAATCAACCTTTTTCTAACTATATACAAGTAGAAAATCTATATATCATCTACATCTGCAATGGAGATTAATGGGGGAGGAAATATTCGGTAATATTTACCGAAAAATTAATAGAAATCGAGTCAATACAGTTTCATACCATAAATTTACCTTAGGTCCGATATACACCCTCGTTCAGAACTAAGATCTATTATAGTATATAGTATATACCATTCTCTTCATGCTCCCAGATACATCGAGTACTAGGACGTATCTTTCCGGGACAGCTTGCACCATGTTGAATGTAGGTGTAGTATCGGTTATCGATGGATTTTCTGGGTTTGAACCATTTGAAAAATCTTGCGAATCCAGAATAACATCCCAAGTACTCCTTAGATCGCAAAGGCGATTTTGTTCGTTTGGGGCCGCAACGTTGTGCATATTTGTAGGGTCAGTCGAATCGCTGTGGCAAAATGTTGTCACCTGAATATGGTAAAAGAATCGTATATTAGATTAACGTCGATTTAAAAAACTGCCAGACAAGTAAATCCGGATTATAATTTACATCAAAATTTTGATTTAATTATTCATATACAGTCACACCCCAATTTAGCAGCACGTTAAGATCCACCCCAAATTCGACTTAACGCTACTTTTAGTTATTTTGTTCAGCGCACATTATTTTCTCCGACCTTACGTCACTCAGCCGCGTCACTTCGACATAAAAAAATGTCATGAAATGGATAGCCTTTTCCATAAAATATAATAAAATTATTACTGCACAATAGAAACACAAATAACTGTGATGCATATACAGTACTGTACTGTACAGCGTACAATAAACTGTTCACATCGTAGTTCCTTCGTCTTAACGCGTGGCAGCGTTGCTGCTGGTTCTCAAGCAAGCAAAGCTTTTTTTGTGAGTGATATTCCCTGACTGTGTCCGCTTTAGCCATGGGACCTAAGAAGGATAGTGCTAGTGCTTCCAAGCGTTCTGACAAAAATATTCTTCAAATTGTTTAATAACTTCCAAGAGAGTTATATTCTTCCGCGTGTTGTTTACGCTGACTGTTAGATGTTTGTCGGCATACTTCAGGCATTACCTTCGACTCAACTCAACTCGTTTGTCGACTGGAGTCCCACGATAGGATATCTCACAAGAGTGACGGAAATAATTATTTTATGATAGCATGCTGCGTAGTTAAGAATAGAGTAACAATACCTCTTGCAACATTATATGGGGTTTAGAAATGTATATGTGTTTAGCTGTAGCTTATTGCTTTATCATAATCGTTAAGTAAACCTGAGATAGGTCGTAGTAGGACATCATCGATGCCTTTAGTTCGCTTGGTTGCTGTGATGATGGGAAAAACTGACATTCTCCAACAGGCAGTAAATTTTCTGTACTGTAATTGCAGCTTTGCGGGATTTGGTTGTTTTTCTCGAGCTTTCCTATCGCTCCTTTTAGGGACACGGGACACCTGGAAGTGTGATATATATAGGTTGACTTTCTCTAAGTTCTTTTCCCGGGTTAACAGTTTTATTTATAATATACAGCCATTTATTTGGTTACCGATTCGCTTCCACCACGCTGCTATCCAAGTAGAAATTCGAATAACCGCCCTTGGCTATTTCACCATACACTCCCCATCTGTATCTTGCCCAGTTGTGGACGATTGCTTTTTCTGAAAGTGTAAGCTTTCGTATTAGGTCGTTCTTGCACGGCATAGAAGTAAAGTCGGGCTACCAATAGGTTTGTTCATTAATAAATAAGTAGAAATTTCAGAAATTTAACGCAATAGAAAAAAATTCTCGATGGTTTGTTATACATAACGCCTGGTTACGTTGTAAAGACGATTATTGCGACGATTTTGCACACCAGCTTTTTAGCAAGATCTAAATTTATATTTTTCAGATGTATGTCATGTTGTTTGTCATTCATGGCCTAATTCATTTATATTCTGCTGTACTATAAGCCCTGTTTGGTTTTCTTGTCATACCTTTGCTCTTATATCCGTCGTTCAACAAGTATTCTGGAGTAAAATGAATGTAACTTCCGGGATAGCCGCATCTTCCGAATTGTAGAGTGTACGGTGCGTTCCCGTACATTGGATTTTCAGGAGCTATGAGCACATCAGACTATAATCGGTAATATTACTATTCATGAAAATGAATGTAATGTAATATATCAATTATGGTATTAGATCGTGGAACGTACAGTTGCATAGGATTGAAGTGTTGCCTCGTCATACGTCCCTGTCCAGTGTTTCGGTATGAGAATGGTGATTTCTCCATAGTATGCTCTTTTCTTGCTTGCCGTGAAAAGTGCCGCAGACGCTTTTGTGAAAGAATCCTGTTTGAAATGAACAGTTCAGGACCTTTTGTGTGCTTAGCATTCTTTATTAGAAAATTACAAAATCCAAAACTTTCCGGAATCAGAATATGCATTGGTAAGGATCATTATAATTCCTGTAATTGTATAAACTACGTGTCGATTTGGTCGGATGTGCACTGGTCAGTGCTTGTCAGCGCTCAGAGATCTATTGGTAGGTTTTCCCTGACCATTCCTAGCATCTATTTCGAAAATCCGAAAATTCATAAATCAAAAAACTCACCAAAAGTTTTGAATGCGGATTCTCAGTCCGAATATTTTTTGGTAAAGAGTTCTGCTTTCATGAACTTACCTTTATGGATTCAAGCAAAGCTGGATTGTCAGGAATCCCTGGGTTGATAGCGATCACTAAGCCACTGTAAGCGTTGTTTTGAAGTTTAACTTTCGATATTACCGACGCACTGGTGCCGATTAAAAAATAGAAAACGAATAACAAAGTAACAATCCATAATCTTGACGAAAATATTCTAAGCATCTTTGCTTCACGATAGTCTGTTTCGTCTGATCAGTTATTTCCGAATACTGTTAAAGATAATATATTTTTCCGTCAGGAATTTTTTCAATGCGTTTGCGTGGCCACTTGTGTTACATAAGAGTGCTAGAATCAGGTTTATTATGCATACATAATCTCGATATCACACCTACCGTCCCGTCGGTAGACATGTATAATTAGATTATAATACAATAAGGAGATGTGACGTGCAGACAACCGTATTTCTTTGCAGCTCTACGTACGCTGTTGTATTTAATTACAGGGTCTGCGAATTTCTCATAACATATCAATGGGACTATAAATATTATGGCGCAATGTTCTTAATACCTGAATTAGAGATCTCGACAGCACTTCAAATCTTAAAATTAATAACGCAATAAATCTAATTTCCCAGATTCCGAACTTAACTTTCACCTAGAAAGCACGCACAGGTGTGTTTTCTTTTGTTGATTATTTTCTGGTTTGCTCATCAACATTAATATTTATATTGTATAAGTATTGATAGTATAGTTATTGCACGGCTTGGTAAAGGGAATTAATAATCTTAAATAAATCTGATTATTCCGTAAAATGTAATATGTGGATCTCGATGAGGATGATCGTTGAGATCAATAAAATGATATTGCTAAAAAAACCGTTTTGCCTTAGATCGGGACAATGTGCTATATGTTTGTTGTTTGAGAGACATCATTACGCTTTAGAATCGAAGTACAATAGTATAAACATCAAAATTAATATTGTAAGCATCCTTTTGATGGTTTGAATTTTTCGTAATCAATGTACATGGCCCCCATTGGGTGGCCTCTTTCTCTAGATATAGATACATTTATGATAACACAAAATAACACAAAAAAGGTTTTGTTTCACCGACAACAACAGGCGTTTAAGATAGATATTTCGTATGGCTTATTGTTGCGGGATATTTCAACAAATGATTATCGATATTTCCACANAAATTTCAGAAATTTAACGCAATAGAAAAAAATTCTCGATGGTTTGTTATACATAACGCCTGGTTACGTTGTAAAGACGATTATTGCGACGATTTTGCACACCAGCTTTTTAGCAAGATCTAAATTTATATTTTTCAGATGTATGTCATGTTGTTTGTCATTCATGGCCTAATTCATTTATATTCTGCTGTACTATAAGCCCTGTTTGGTTTTCTTGTCATACCTTTGCTCTTATATCCGTCGTTCAACAAGTATTCTGGAGTAAAATGAATGTAACTTCCGGGATAGCCGCATCTTCCGAATTGTAGAGTGTACGGTGCGTTCCCGTACATTGGATTTTCAGGAGCTATGAGCACATCAGACTATAATCGGTAATATTACTATTCATGAAAATGAATGTAATGTAATATATCAATTATGGTATTAGATCGTGGAACGTACAGTTGCATAGGATTGAAGTGTTGCCTCGTCATACGTCCCTGTCCAGTGTTTCGGTATGAGAATGGTGATTTCTCCATAGTATGCTCTTTTCTTGCTTGCCGTGAAAAGTGCCGCAGACGCTTTTGTGAAAGAATCCTGTTTGAAATGAACAGTTCAGGACCTTTTGTGTGCTTAGCATTCTTTATTAGAAAATTACAAAATCCAAAACTTTCCGGAATCAGAATATGCATTGGTAAGGATCATTATAATTCCTGTAATTGTATAAACTACGTGTCGATTTGGTCGGATGTGCACTGGTCAGTGCTTGTCAGCGCTCAGAGATCTATTGGTAGGTTTTCCCTGACCATTCCTAGCATCTATTTCGAAAATCCGAAAATTCATAAATCAAAAAACTCACCAAAAGTTTTGAATGCGGATTCTCAGTCCGAATATTTTTTGGTAAAGAGTTCTGCTTTCATGAACTTACCTTTATGGATTCAAGCAAAGCTGGATTGTCAGGAATCCCTGGGTTGATAGCGATCACTAAGCCACTGTAAGCGTTGTTTTGAAGTTTAACTTTCGATATTACCGACGCACTGGTGCCGATTAAAAAATAGAAAACGAATAACAAAGTAACAATCCATA
>QRAM01000914.1:4016-16759 GCA_013436055.1 Halocynthia roretzi | reverse complement strand
TTGGAGATGATAGGGCGACATCTTGTGATACTACTGATAGACTGCAGGCAAGGAAGAAAAGAGCAATACGTGATACGGTTTATGAAGGACGCAACTGGCCAATGACGAAAGGAAATAATTATAGGTTTGAAACTTTTTTTACTTTGTTTTTTGTAGTCTAGATATTTGGCTGGCCCTAAGGCACGTGCCTTATTTACGTAATGATTAACCTGGCACTGATCCTAACAGCCAAAATAAGAATCTGGCTATAATTAACCTAAGAGAACTTCTCTGCAAAGGGTTATCAGAAAAAAGAGGTTCTTTCTGCTAGCTGTGAAACCGAAATATAATGAGGATTGTTTCCTAATTAAAATTATTTTTATTTTTAGTATCATTGTCGTAACTTCAACACCGTCCAAGGGAGGTGAAGTTTTCTTACGAAGTAGCGAACCAAATATGTTCCAAAACATCGCTATTCCGGAACCTCAACGTAAGTTTAACTAAGAGATAAATTATGTACAACAGGCTAGTCTTACATTACCAACATCAGGGACCGAACAAAATATTTACCGAATTTTACGGGTTGCATGCAAAGACTACATAATAGTTGGGGCAAATGTAGAATAATTTTAAAATATTTAATTGTAAACGGAGGATACCTTAATAATTTTTTAATAGATTATAAATCCCCATACCTGAAGCAAGAAAAGATTTGAATAATGGAGAAAAAATCAAAAATATAAATTGGAACTGTCAGTCTCTGTACAACACTTTTATACTTACAGAAGCTATAATAGACTTTCTTACTCGACTCTCGCAAAGAATCATGCCTACAGCCCTATGTACAATATTAACGCCATTAAGTAATATTGGATTTACTTGTTGATATTCTTTCAAGATACCAGTTCAGCTTGGATTGCTGGTGTTATTGTCGGACTGTTGATACTCATTGTCCTAATCGCTGCTCTGATATTTTTTCTAAAACGAAGGTGAGTATAGTAAGTCGTAATGTTTGGGACTTACTAGCTACGTAAAAGTACGACTTACAGCCAATATGACTTCTATCATCCCTGAATCGTAATATTTTGAAATAATTCCGACTTCAAACAATACGACCGCAAACGGTAATGTAGAGTATAATACTACTGTACAACGGTATGTGGATAATCGAAAAAATACGTGATAAGACACAGCACAAGCACAAGCTACCACGGAACAACCACTACTGAATGAGTCCGAGGCATTCCTAATTAAGGCAAACTACGATTTGCAAGATACTACCGAGCAAAGCTTTACTGTAATGTCGACGCAATACAAATACTGCTAAGCTGGTTGGCTATTGAAACTTAATATCCAAGTTGCATGGATGTGAATGTAAATGAAAAGATAAAAAATAATTCCTATCGACTTACATATGTGGACAGTAGTACAGGGTTGCTTCTTTATACGAAAGATATGCTTGCTAGCCTTCACGCCTACGGTATGATCTGTGAATGTATAATGATTTAACAGTGTATATATGTGATATGCGGAATTGATAATTGCAGATAAACATGGGTGAAACGTGTTCCCACACCAAATAAGTGTGAAAATAATGCACAACTGATCATAAATGTAGCTGTCTGTATTACTCCATATCTTACATCCAGAAAAAAACCACAAGAGAGAAATGATAACCAGCCACTAGAGGTGATACAGATGCCACAAGCAAGTCATTCAATCGATGCTGCGATGGGTATGATGAAATTCTGTGCTAGGCATACTTACGTCACATCCGTTATTATCAAGCACAGTAAATCTTTGTAGACACAATCTTAACTTGAATAGCTATCGAATTTATATGATTTTGTACCTTTAAGATATTTTCTAGGCCTTTTAAGCAGTAATTTCTTATATATTTAAATTACTATATCCATAAAACATTCTCCCTTATTCATTTTCTCTAACTCTTTATCACTCACTATCGCTAATTTACATACAGAATCTCCCTATGAAGCTGTTATATCAGATCAATCAGAAACCAAAATCCTTCTGCCAGAGCTAATGGATACTTTCAAATATATGAAGGAAAACGACTCACTGACTTTCTTTGAGCAGTTTGGGGTGCGCCGAATCACTTAATTATATCTATCAGTAATTTATGAAACGAGATGATTTGATTAAATATTTCTCGTACAGGAAATTGAAAACATTGCTGATGGAAACAAGCCAGCTGTTGTTGTGGTCACTGCTGCCTTGAAGAAGAAGAATCGCTACAAAGACATTCTGCCCTGTGAGTATTTGATAGAATACCATTGCGATAAAACACCTCATTGAAACAAGCTACATATCACACCTTCTATATTGTATATTGTAATGTAACCACGAATCCACAAAGTCTATTGATGCTATTCAAAGTTTCATTTAGAGTAAGGATGCTTGATTACTATTGAAATTCTACTATATGCAACCGAACACTAGACGTTAGAGAAAAATGTCGATGTCATGATCCTTTATTGGTTAATAATATTACCGCGACAATATATTTTTAGATGGTATAACTGCAGTTCAGCTGACTGGAGAGAGAGCAGAGGACAGATACATCAACGCATGTTATATACATGTAAGTTACAAAAACTGTGTTGTAATCGGCGCCTTTACATTCAAATGGTTTTTCATAGCAGTGCCAAGATTAAGTATTAGTCGTACAAAACAACGGTCGAACTAAAGGAATGTCGCAGGAAATTATCTAACGAGATTGATTGACTGGAATTGGGTGCTTTCAGTAACTAGTGGAATTCGTTTTAGGGGCTAAGGTGACTAAGGTTGTGGCCAGGAAGGAATATGGCAAATTCCAAGGCCTTTTAAGCCTATAAGCAATGATTCTGAAGATTAAATGCATATAACATCAGTAACTTCGCCACATAACGAACTCATAGCAAATACATATTTCAGTAAAATAAATCCCCTTTATTGACAAGCGGGGAACTGAAAACTAGGAGTTATGGATCTGCCAGTGTACCCTGCTCCCATTTCCATTCCCTAATCAAATGTTTGCAGATATATTTTATCAAATGTTAGCTGGGCTAGTACGAATTAGCTAATAGACATTAACTAAACACAGAGAATTCGCCAGTCGCCAGTCGCCAGTCGCCAGTCGCCAGTTGCCAGTCGCCAGTCGCCGATGGAAGTGACTCTAATAGTATTATAATGTTTGCCATCTGTTTCTATTCAGGGCTACCAACAACCGCGTAAATTCATTGCTACACAAGGACCTTTGCCTCAGACTGTGAAAGATTTCTGGAGGATGGTAGTTGAACAAAAATGCAAAGTGATTGTGATGCTGACCAAATGCATGGAAGTAGGCAAGGTAAAAATAATAATGTTAAGCAATAAAAGTTTGCACAAGGACCATTTCCTTCCATGATCCTTGTACATACATTCAACACAAGGACAAATATTTGACGTCCATCTTTTAGATAACTTTACCACAATATCAATTCAAAAATATAAGTTAAGCCTATTAATCTTTCAATTAACAAATCAGTAGTACTATACTATACGAAAATTACATTTGCACCTTTCATGCTCTCATTTACTCCAAGTTAGTAAGGAGAAGTGGTTCCCTATTTTTAATTATTTATAAAACAAGTGCGAGAGTTTGTTCGCTTGTTTGTCTTCGAACATTAGTAAATTTGACGAGAGGTTCCAGAAGTATTCCAGAATAATGCAAGTACATAGAAAACATGGGTCCGGGCTCCTTGAGTGAATGGAGGAGAATAAGTGCTCGTACTGTTCCATAGCCACCTAGCGGCCTACTAGGAATCTAAATGTATACTCAAGAGCTTTTGCGTTCAGCGTTGCCTAAGAAAGAACGGGCCCCTCTGCTAGTAATACTATACTACTACTCTTTGTAGTAATTTACTTGGGGTAACAATCTGACAATCCTACTTCTTCTCAACTATAAAAATCAAAGATAGTTGTAGTCTAGCTTCAGCGTCGTTTTAGGGGATTAATTAAATAACCATCCCAAACCAGCCCAAAAAATGGAGGAATCCTATCATATATATGCCATAAGATTAATAACGAAATTATTAAGCCAGAATATGGAAGTCATTTTCTATAATCGATCTGTTAGAACTCCCAACAATGCAATATCTATATGGTACTAAAACTATAGCCACTAGCCGGACATTAAAAATACGTTGGGATAAACGCAGAGTAGAATCCAGCTACAGACTCCAGATATTTTCTGACTGATTTTATTGGGAGACCAAAGTAGTATTGAATCCTTAATTTTACACTATAAACAGAAATGTTAGCTTCATATGAATACGCCTGTTTTACTCAGAAAAAATGTGAAAAGTATTGGCCTGATCGAGGTGAGTCGATAGAAGTCCAACAAATCAAAGTCACCAATATAGAGGTAGCAAACTGTGGAGGATTCACGAAAACAAGATTAATGATTGATGTGAATGCCAGTCAGGTAAATTTTCAGATTCACGAAATTACATTACATACAGTACTACTGACACAATGAGCACGTCAGTTTGTTCGTATCGAAAGACAACATTGCCCTTTCTCACTGAATCATTACCAAATTTGGCACGAAGGTCCAGAAGCATCTTACAATGATGTATAGACAATTAAAACCTGGGTATGTGGACCGAGACAAGGGGGGGGGCTTATATTCTGCATAGGACCTTTAAAAATCCGCCCAGCGCCCCAAATATGAATCTGTATAAATACCTAAGAGTTTTTCCGGTAAACATTTACTCGCCCTTAAAAAAACTCATGGAAGATATGAATGTTGATAACAGAACACAACACTACTAACTGCTGATTTACAATTTACGAGAGTAAAACGATTGAAATTAATATTAAAAATCTGTTTCTACTGCGCTATAATGTCAAATTTCAAAGGATTACACAGAGTCAAGTCGCAATAAATTGCCACCTCAGTCGAAATTGACTCAGCCGTGTTTTCTATTTTATTTTTTTCTTATATCTGGTGTATAACAGAGTCTTATCCATTTATTGCAGGAGATTTGGGAAGTTCACCATTACCAGTTTCTGAAATGGCCAGACCACGGAGTTCCCTTATCAACATCAAGTTTCTTTCGAATGCACAAAGAGGTGATGAAGAGTCAAAACACAGGAAATGCAAGACCTCCAATGATCGTTCATTGCAGGTAAGGCGAAATCAAAAATCACATATTTTAAGTCGCACGGGAAAAGGAGAATAAAATTTCGCCAGTCACGGGAATTCTGTATTAGGAATTGCAGTGTCTGTATAAAATTGCCAGTCGTGCTAATCTGTTTCATCGGACGATCGCTGTCGATAGAACTAGCGATATAGAAAAATCATCATTCGAATTTTAATTTACGACAGTGTTTCGCAGATTTCAGACGTATAAGGTGCATGTAGATTACAAGTCGCAGGGTTCAAAATTGAGGGAAAAAATGGAAAAACATTTATCCTCTTATAGTCCATAAAATACGACATTTAATATAAAAATATTTGCCTAATGATTTTGTTTTACTTCTAATTTTAGTGCTGGTTGTGGACGATCGGGAACTTTCATTGGATACGATATTTTGCTCAATGGAAGTCGTATTCTTGACTGCATTGACGTGTTTAGCTGTGTTGTGAATATGAGAATGCAGAGAATACAGATGGTCCAAAATTGTGTAAGTATTACGTATTACTATATTGATAGTCAACCGGTTTTTACATAAATTTACACCATGCGAATCAGACGACTTTCTTAAACTGCTAATCGAATGACACTGTTAACATTACTTCAGCGACTTGCCCACAAAATGTAATGTATAGCAATTTTTTACTTTTTCTTTGTCAGGATCAATATATTCTGATACATCAATTGTTGCTGGAAGCATATCTGTTTGGGGATTCTGACGCAGAGGTTACTGAGTTCTCTTACAACATGGAAGTTTGGAACAGGTGAAGCGAGTTGAAAGAATTTTATTACAGCGATTTATATTGGTGGTTAACAGACTACCAAATCTCGTCAATCTATACGCATTCACTGCATAGCATTATTTATATAAACAAACTAGTAGAGCTACCACGCTTAAGTCTTTGAAAAAACGATCTTAATCTTCACCTATTTACGGATAGTTTTGTTATATAAATAAAATATTAGAGAAACTCGGTATTGTCTGGACAGGCTTTTAATGGGAAAGCTCTTCTAGGTATACAACCATATTTCTATTTTAGACACTAGAGGGGGGTAGAGCTGTCCTAGGTCCTATTTTATCTCTTTGGATCCGGAGGGAGCCAATACCCGGTTTTTTTTTGTATCTGAACCACTGTGGATCCCAAATTTAGTAAAGATTTGCAACGTTGGCGACATCGTTCCAAGACAAACAAATAAACTTTCTCGCTTATTAAATATATTTACTAATTATTATTGATCTGATAAATGGGTATGGTATGGGATGGTAATTTATTTCCGTTGTTGGATTAACGGTTAACGCTTAAACTCGTCATTATTCAAAATATTTGCTATCATTTTATCACAGAGCAAACTCAGTAAGAATTCAAGGAGAGTTCGACAATGTGGCAATCTTGGATTCAATACAGAGGTCAAAGGGCAGCGCGGGTCGATTTGCAGATATGAATCGAGATCAAAATATTGTTCCTTGTGAGTTAGATACAAGACATAACTGTATTTTTTTCCTTTTTTCCTACTTTTAATCACGGTAATCGAATTAACAATACATAATGCAGTGTAGCTGAAAAACGGGTATTTGAAATATTTACTGAATATTGACAGTAATATCTTAGATTTCCGTTCAACTAGACCTAGGCCAGATTTCCAACATTCAAAATTTCAAAATTTCAAAAATTTCACTACATTCAAGGGCCCACTGATGAATATGGCTAACAAGAGCCCATAAGTAGGTAAATCCGGCCCTGCCCAGGGGTCAATATCTTTGGAGACCTCTGAACCTAAGTAAGAATTTACGAAGAAGAACTCAATGGACTCTAGTTTTCATTGATTCGATTTCGCACGTAGAAATGCGGCACTGCCATTTACTGTCGCCAGTCGTCTGGATAAATCACTGGTTACTGATTCTCTATAAAGATACTAATACAAATATATATTTTCTCTATAGACGATGATACGAGAATCGTTATCGTAAGTCAGCGAGGAGATTTGGGAACCATCTACATAAACGCATCCAATATTGAGGTTTGTTTTTTACTGTACTTTTGCTATATGTTTAATTTCTGAATAATTAAATAATCAATTTGCAGACCTACGATGACTCGTATCGAATGATTGCTGCACAAGGACCTATGGACAATACTGTTGATTATTTCTGGAGAGGTATATTGGACAACAACGTGAATACAATAGTAATGCTGACTACCATAAGAGAAGATGATCAGGTTAAACGTTTAGCATTGTATTAAAGTTTCAAGGCGCAAAGTAAATTTAATACTTTTTATGGGGTTGCCGCAGTACCTTGGTTTGTTAGCAGTAGAATAATAGGGTGGAAAATCATAGGAGCCTCACTTCTCCACAAAAAGTCCAACCAACACAGTAAGAATATACACCACTATTATCATTAATACATTCAAGGTTCACGAGTGTCGTCACGTAAGCACGTATGCTCTCACTCGTGTTATAGTTCACCTTAAAAAAAACAAAGTACCCTTCCCTACTATTTCATAACATTAACGTGTGTTGCCTCACGTAATATGTAATAAGATCTGATAATTCTTAATATTAAGAGTCACGTATGATTTGTTTATAAAGTCTGATCGTAAACTGAAATCTATATAATATATATCTTTTAGGAGCAGTGCGTTCGTTATTGGCCTGGATCTGTTGGTGCAAAAGACAAGATTGGAGATAAGAGAATTACGTTAGTTTCCGAAGAAACCAGCGGCAAAATTGTTACACGAAAGCTGACTGTTGGAAGAGGAAATTGCACCAAGGTTCGAACTAATCTAAATGAAAAAACGCAAGATTTTCTGATCTTAAAAACACAATCGACATTTCTTAACGGATCGTTACCAAATTTGGCACTGAGATTCATCTTGGTCTGGAAAGGATGAAATCCTACTTAAGTCCGCACTAACGCGACTTAGCGTCCAAAATAACGATATCGTTATACTGCATATAAGCAGTTTATGCTATAGGCTTACCCATGACGGGATTACGTTGCCAGTGTTAATACAATCTGCTCTGCTCTCTATCAGTAAACACATAATTTATTACATATTTCCTTTAAAATTAAGGTAGTAGCTAAAGCAACCTTTCTCACAGACACTTTTTCCACTATACAGAACATCATACAATTCCAATACACAGACTGGATCTCAACGGCTTGTCCACAAAATGCAACTGACCTAGTGGACGTAGTGCAGAAAATGCAAACCAGCATACGCCAGGAAAGTAATTCTGCCGTTTTAATACATTGCAGGTAAAATTGTACCTTCAAATAAGTCAACGACACAAAACAATTAGATTTATTGTATGGAATTAATACCGCAAATGTTCGGGAAGTCTTGTATAAGTACACTATTCTACGTCTGTTAGTTGGTGTATTTTTGTGACTGTATATAATCCCTATCGGCAAATAGTAACATTGAATAAGGCTGGCATGGTAATAGTCATTTTAAAATAAATAATGTCAATTGTATTCGTGAATATAAATTACAATAAAACTGGAACAAAATGTATGAAAACTTAAGTATTATACTCTTACGATAATAATATACAAATAACAAAGGTGTATTGCAATATCACTTAAATTATGTTTGGTATGTTAATTTTTCTCATGCGATTCTGAAGCTTAAAGTATCTGAGTGTTATGTTGAGCAAGTCTTGGGTGAAGTCAGTCATGTCCTATATGAAATATATTCCGTAGCACGAAAGTTACTCTAGGAATAACTGAACGACCAATACGAAACTATACTGAACGCCTGCTGTAATTGACATCTCGAGCTAATTTCTAAACGTAATAGACATAAAGTATTTTCTACGATAATTTCACGATAATTTAAAACGAATATAAACATTAGTTTATGACTAATGTATTCTTATTTATTCACAGTGATGGAGCAGGACGTACTGGTGCATTCTGTGCAATAGTGAATCTCATTGAACGAGTGAAAGCAGAGAATAAAATTGATGTTTTCAGAGCTGTCAAAGATCTTCGAGATTACAGACCAGGAATGGTTCAGACAGTGGTAAGATATTATACGAGATAATGTACTCCGTATCTATGATATACAATTGAGTTTACATGGTGTGCGCGTATTATAAATATAGATGAAAGAGTTCATATAAGGTATATCAACAGTAAGGCCTACTTCAAAATATATGGTATATGAACCAATAAATCATATTCCCGTAGCGTCATAAAGATCTATATATTCCAATACAACTTTACGAGCGACTTATTGTTATATATATATAATATGATATATAGTTATCTCAAAGATGGCCGTCAGTGTATGTACAGGGGGGCAAATTCGATGCTTGCCATAGGCACCATTTTTCTTAGTTACGACACTTGTTTTTGAATTCAAACATGCACTGCGACAGCAACATCAAAAAAAATACCTTATTACACAGTATCCGCTAGAAGTGTCATCAAAACCGACTATGGAGCAGCGTTAAGTTATTTTTTCCGCGGGATTTAAATTTCTATCTATATGCAGAATTGTCTAATAAAATATTCTCTACTGCCTATAAAATCAATCTCGTATGCTTCATATATAGTTCTATATATCTATGTATAGCATAGTACTAACCTATTTTCTTTCATCTCTTCTCAGGACCAATATCTTTTCTGCTATCAGTCCGTGTTGTCGTATCTCCAGTCTTTCAGCGACTATGCCAATTTTAATGAAAATGAGAATCCTGTATATCAAAATATGTAATTTTTATTTTTGACTGAATGCACTTTGACATTGTAACGGCAAAGGTCACAGAAAAATTGCCGATTTTTTTCTTTCTTACAAGATTTTGTACAGTGGATTTTAATTTCATGTCGATTATTAGGGCTTAAGAAAATCAAGTTCAATTTTCATGTTTATGTTTTTTATTTTATCTCATACTCAATGGTTTCCTTGCGAATGCAAGAGAGTCTTTACAGTTGTAGATACACCAATGTGAATTACGGAACATGAGGGAGAGGGTAAGGCCTCGCGTGAAGTTTTCAGGTTACGGTTTGGGGTTAGGATTCCCAATGTTGTAGTCAAATCACCAAGGTCTAGTCACAAGTTGAGTCGAGTCAAAACCGCAATATATTGATTCAAATGGATTCAGTAATGCAATAATTTTATTATCATGATATTAATATATGAAACTTTAAATGTAAAAATTAATGTATTGCTATGGTAATGTAAATATTTCTTGTGGCCCATTCCAGTACTATGCTTCAGTTCATGATTTTTATCTTATCAATTTCATGCCCATGTCATAGTTGCATGCTAATTTTTATGAGAACTCATGAAAATTAAGTTCAATTTTTATGTTCATTTTTGCAATATTTCATAATTCATCATTTCTTTATGAGTGCAAGAGATATTACCAAACATAGAAGGGGGTAGGGGGATGGGTATAATGGGTGAGGTATGGCGTGAACTTGTTAGGTCTAAACGTTTTAGATATAATGCTTTTTTAAGCTCTGATACTTTTACAAAATATGTTATAGTTATCAAATTGATATTGTATATATCTATTATGTACTGTATTTGCGTGTTACGTACGAAATTTTATTATGACCGTAATTTCCGTTGATCGAATATAATAATTACAGCCTAAATCCGATTTTACGCGCCCTGACTTAACGCAAATCCAGATATAACGCGATAAGTCATAGGAAGTTTTTCTCTAATAGTTAAAAGCTAGAAGCCCTATTCAATGCTACTTAGCTTTTCGGGCTTTGTCATTTTATGAGTTTCAACGATCGCCTTATAACGAAGTTACATTGTATTGAAAAAATGTATACAAATGCACAGGTATGTAAAGGAATATATGCAATATATAAACTTGATATATTTGAAATGTATATGTTACAGCGTAATGCAATGTGATGTATTCGTGCAAGCTATTTCAAGTATGCTATAGCACTATCACAGAAATGATCTCTGGTATTACCATAGACCAGTGCTTTCCAAACTGCGTGTCGCCCGTAGTGCGTAGGTGTGTCACGAACGCATACGTTAAAATGTATTTATGTATCAGTATCTGTTTTAGACTCACACTTGTTTTTAACGTCGTGTACATTACGTTACACAAGTTAAGAAGCTAGCAGGGGTTCAGAGGGTTAAACTCAGGGACAAATTGCTTTGCTATTATCTAAGTTTCACTTAAGCTACCATACTAAAACAAAACACGGTTTCCACAGGGTACAAACTGCACTTCTTAACTTGTATCCCCAGAGTCTACGTACGTCTACATTGCAAAATGAATTTTCATGTCTCATGTCATTATAATGTGATGGAGAAGTATCTTCACATTTAGAAATTAACAATATTATGAAACGCACTTCTACCCAAGAATATGAAAAATGTAGCAAATAAAAATAATACAGTTGAACTTACCAGCCTGAGTTATTTTGCAGTAAGTGTCTTTCTACCTGGTTTGATACTGGCACTACTGTTTACTTCCCTTGTTCTAACACAATCTGACTACCACACGCCACACAACTACGTAACTGGATTCAGCATATTTTCGCGTCTCATAATCCGTGATTAATGATTATTACGATGATTACAGGAACAGGCCTAATCAGTGATCACGTGCTGTTACATTTCTCTAATGTTGGAAAACATAAACGTTCAGAAAGAGAGGCATTTAGAAGGTATCTTAGAAAAATTGACGATATCAACTGATTTCGAAAACCAAGAAATGCTATTAACCAAGTAAACTACACTATCAAATTTAATTCTAATGCATTGATATCTCTTTTGTACAAATTCTTGAAATAGCCTCGTCAATACCATGGATTGTAAACTGGTGATAAAAAATAGTGTATAGAAAAACGGGAATATAAAACGCACGATTTCATGATGCTCTCAACGTGGGTGGGCAATTGTATTCTGTTAGGAAATTATAAATGGGAAATGAGGTTGTGTTTCAGTTTTCAAGAGTTCAGGCTGAGACTATTAAATTATGTTTGATTGCTTAACCTGTGTTAAAGTTTCGATCTTAGTTGAAATATTCAAATTTTACCTCGCCTACATAATTACTCTTTACAATCATAATAAACAACGGCCAGGAGCTAATGTTTTATCACACCTTACGTGAACTCAGTTATCAGCGGATAGCCAGAGTACTGGCGTGTAAACACAAAGTCTTGGAGAAAAAAATGTCATAAGTCATATTACTTGGGATTCCAATCCTTACGACTTACGTGAATGACTTGCATACATTACGACTTCTATCGTCCTTAAATCATAATATTCAAACTTTATACAATAATATTACGAATGAAGAAACAATATCATTTACAACCGGCGATAGATGAATAGTTGTCGTAAGTGGCACAAGCATATGTGACATAGAAAAGATCGTACAGTACTTAGAAGATGTTGCACAGCGGTTTTACAGGCACCTACTTGTGTTGCGGCTCTACTGTGTGTTGTAGTGGTGCCCAATATCACGTCGGGGTCACCAATGTTGCGGTTCCACTGTGTGTAGTAGTGGTGCCAATGTTGTGGCTCGGTTTGTTGTAGAGTTATTGTTACCTTTTTGGTATAGTTTATTGTTAGTTTAGTTTGTACTCTGTTGTTT
>QRAM01000913.1:0-15012 GCA_013436055.1 Halocynthia roretzi | reverse complement strand
GCACTTGTACGCTAAGTTACACAAATATTGTACTGTACAGTACTAGCAAGTTGACATGTTTATACTTATTTTAGTATAATTTCCGCTCAAGTCTCAGCACTGTGTACTCAGTGTGTGTGAGAATCTTTTCTCTAAATATCTTTTGTTGGTCATTGTTTTATATCCGTCTCTTGTGGTTTCGAGACAAAAGAATGAACAAACTCTCGTTCGTGGATAACGAAACAGAATACACCTATAAAATTCTGTAAAAGGTGAAGTATTCTCGCCGTCAACACGGTTTAGATGTTACATTAAATATGGTGAGAGAAGAGTTAATATTTAATACTATAATTTCCTTCGTACTGGTAGACATGTTCCGTTTGGGTACTTTGAGGATGTTTTGGGTTTCGGCTATGGAACAATAAGCACCGGTTATCTTAATAGTAGAAAATATTTAACTGCAGTTAGGTTTCGCCCACTTAATTAAAGATGAAGTCTAATCAGTTATACAGATGTGGAGTCAGACTGCCCTGACTCATGAAGAGGCAAGAGAGGACAAGAAATAATAGTAGAACATGGTATATTTTTTTAAAGCTTTCTAGAAGTTATTCGGGAGCTAGGTAGTGCCCCAGAGCTTATATTGAGACTCCATTTCATTATGGTCACTGACAGATGATTATGGATCCAAAAGGGTCATCATCATTATTTCTACAGTGACCCCGGCCTATCCAGTACCCTACTTATAGAGCTGGCTCCACTGTGAGCTTGTTTAGCAAATAGACACAGAAGTTCGAACCCGCAATCTCTCGATTGTGAGACGTTCACTACAGCTATGCCACTCTCCCACTCATATTTAATTCATAATTCGAAATCTTTTAGTAAGATCCAGTTATAGATTAGATAAGGTTATATCAGAACTGATAAAGGAAAAACACAGGATCAACTGATTCCAAAATGAATAAATACCCAGTGAATGAAACAACATTCACCAATATGTATATGAATAACCCGCAAAATCCCTCCGCCCCACCATTCGCACAATACCCAAACCTTCATCATATGGGGCAGTCCCAAAGCCCCAACAGGTACGCGCAGGAGCTTGGACCCCCCTTACCAGTCCGTCGTCCCACTGGGAAGAAGAAAAAAATAATGGGTAAGGAGGGAATGTTTGAATAGTTTGTGTGTGTGTGAACTTGATGCTTTTACCTTGCTTTCTATGTTACCATTCTATCTGAACGGTGCATAATGTCAACCTTTTAATTTTCCAAACATTTGATTCAAAACTTACTTGTCCGATGTAATCAGAACATCTGGTTTTAGCAGAAGTAACCTGTTATATCTTAAATTAATTATTATAAATATTCGTCCACATTATTCCGGTTTATTTTCAACTTATTAAAACATCTCTTTCAGGTTTTCAAAGACCGCAATTTCTCATAGCGATCGCTTTCACCATTCTCATTCTTTTGCTCTTGATTCTCATCATTGTTGTTCTCACTGAGGTAAAAAGTTAAATGCTTAGAAACTATAACAGAATGAGTTAGGAGTGGTTTCTATATATACCGTATTTATTCGATTGTAAGCCGCTGCTTATATTGTAATTTTTTTCATCATTTGGGCTTACAATCAAGGGCGCCTTACCTTTTTTACTTTTCTTTCCCAAAGTGTGTGTTTAAATGTTTGGGTTTTTGACTAGACGCTCTGAAAACTTGGTTATAGGCTACTTTTTTTCAAATAGGGGACACAGTAAGCTACTCTTATGTCCAAGTGCGGCTTATAATCAAGGGCAGCTTACTATCGAATAAATACAGTATATAGTAATTGGAAAGTGTAATTTAAAACTGTAATTTCTCATATTTTTACAGGTACTCAAATTGAAGGACGAGATCAACGACCTTGAAAAAAATCAAGTCACCAACGAGATCGTATTGAATAATAATCACACTGAGATAATTGATTTGACCGAATTGGAAAATAACATGCAGAATTTATCTGACAATGTTCAGTCTCTGAATGAAAATTTACAGTTAGGTGAGAGATTCACCTGTACAGTCGTCCCTTGCTATATTGCGGTTCACTTATCGCGGATTTTTATATAATATTGTATTGTATGTATTGGGGGGGGGGGGGGGGGGGATTTTATTTCATGATAAATGCCGTGACGTACAGTACTACTATGTTAAGGCGCTAAAAGTTTTAAAAAAACTAAATAACAGGTCAAATGATTGTGGGAAAGGGTAATAAGGTAAATAAGAGTGTGTGAATGATTTATAATGGTTCAAAATACGTTGAAATATATTCAAATAATTAAATAAATCTGTGGTTCTTATTTTGCGGATTTTCACCTATCATTTCTGACATTCTGTGATTTATCCTTATTTTACAGTCGCCAGTCAACTTATATTCTGGTCATCAACGTGTAACAACAGATCATCCAGCGACACAAACTATATATCCTTTGGGTAAATGGATTACGGTGCAGTGTGATTTGACAACAGATGGTGGAGGTTGGATGGTGAGTTCATGGTGTATTCTTGAAATAAAAATTACTATCAATGTAGTAAACATGGCATGACCTTATTTTTTTTGAAAATGTCTCCTGTTTTGTGAAGTGACGTTATTTTACTGTGATACGTACCACTAAATTGTTCCTTAACTAAAGGCATGATTTCATTTGTGTAGATATTTCAAAAGCGGTCTTCGACCGCTGTCAACTTTGATGTCTCGTATGGCAGCTATGTCAATGGATTTGGAGACGCCTCTTCTGGTGACTATTGGCTCGGTAAATAATAATGATAATAATTTGAGTTAATGCTGTGCAGAGTCCTGTAGATAGCGTATGTAGATAAGATTGAGCAAGGTACGAGGTACTTCAGTTCTAATATTTCTAATATTTAGGATTGGAGACTTTACACTCGATGACACAGAATAGAAACTATGAACTGAGAATTGAGGTGGAAGACTGGTGCAGTTCTACAAGATATGCTGTTTATTCGTGAGTGAAAATATCTTACTATAAAGAGTGACCATTTCTTAATGAATCTTTACCAAAATTGATCTGTATGTTCAGATGCTCTTGGTCCTCCGATGCCCTCTAGGTAAGGCGCCAATCTAGGGATATTTCCATAACTAAAAACCGGAACGCCTTGAAAAAAATGGCATTTTCAGTTTGGTTCATATTTAGAAGTATATAGCTATTAATGAGATGCATTTTAGGCAGTCCAAAACCAATATGCAGAATTAGAATAGCATCAAGAATGAACGAGATGCTGACCTCCCTTTAGTTCCCACCCTTGATTCATTTATTTCATTTTCCAGAACTTTCAAAGTTGGAAATTCTGCCAATAACTACCAGCTCACTGTAAGTGGATATAGTGGCAATGCTGGTGATTCGCTTCGTTATTCTAACGGATATCGTTTTACAACCACAACATACTGCACGTACAGAGATGGTGGATGGTGGTTTCCGGGCTACTCTTGTTCATACGCAAATTTGAATGGAAAATATTATTCATATAGCTCTTCGTACTGTAATAGCTACTACAACACAATTTCTGTAAGCAATGGTATTTTTTGGCAGAGTTATAAAGGAAGCTCTTATTCTTTTAAGAGCGCCGAAATGAAAATAAGACTCATTTGAGTTTCACTGTTCAATATCTGCATTGCAGCGTGCTCATGCTCAATGATGCAATCAAGACTTTAATTCTGTAAATAAAGGGCTACCATACGTCCCATTTTCAATGGGATTGTCCCGTTTTTAAGACCGTGCTATGTACAGAAAAGTATGACGTGTTGCAGAGTAAATTATAATTCAATGCGATAATTTCATTTTGTTTATTTTTGATGATATTTTAATTCTGCATATTAGTTTTGGACTGCCCAAAATGCATCTAATTAATAGCTATATACTTTTAAATATGACCCGAACTTGAAATGCCGTTTTTTTTAAAGTGGTCCGGTTTTCAATTATGTAAATATGGTAGCCCTATGTAAATATTACATTCAATATATTAATATTGAAATTTGTTTCTTTTGAGTACCGTTTTGGCCTTTCAGTAGAGTTTCCTCCATGATCTCATGATCTGATTTTTGAAGTCTTTAGAAAGAGATAGACCAGAGGTCTAAATGATTGTATTGTTATAGTTTTTGCACATTTAATTCTCTAGATTTTAATTCTTTTCATCGTTATCCTTTTTAAATATGAATTGAATGCTGAATCTCGGTTTGCAGCTTAATATGTTATGACAGAATTATACAGTGCTTATGGCTATGTTATCAGTGTGGACAAGATATGTTTATGAGGTGACATGTTGTGGACTTTGATGCCTTTCCAATGATCTATATTTTAGGAATCTGGAGCTAGTGTAAGTGCGTTCGAAACAATGTGAAGCATCACTTCCAGGGGCTTTCTTGTATGCTATTTAATACCTTTTGTGGTACTGCAATCAATTTAGTGTCCACCTATGTTTGCAGTGCGTAATATTTTACTAGACTACAATAGTTGCAACACAAATTCAGAGATTCTATAAAGGAACCGAGGTGATAATTTCGGCGTAATTCTAGTTTTCTAACTTAGTGTAACTTCGTTATAACGCGTTCGGTGAGGGTCATACATTGTCATCGCAAAAAAACGGGGCCGGCTTACACCACGGTTCTAGCATTTGACTATTAAAAAAGTGGTGAATGACCCATCGTGCTATATTTGCATGTGTGCGAAATTAGTCGAAATTACACAAGTTATATATAGAGTGTGAGATTATTGTTACACAGAATTATTTTTATATTTTGCCTGGGACTGATCCTTTTTGTGATATTACTATTCCTATTTGTTGTTTTGTTGTAAGGAACGAGAGTAAGGTTTCGTTTAGTTCGAAATGTCTGAAAAATATCGAATATTTCCGAAATTTCACGCCAGAAACGGTAAGATATCTAATGTAATAAGGCTACTACTGTTTAAATAGTGTGTTCTGTCATTAGTAGTCATTAGTTTTGAGTAGTTTCTGTTTATACTTGACTGAGCCCATTTGCACACGCAGAATGGTACTTCTATGTGATGACGTCATAGGATCACAACAAAAATCATTACTTGGCAATATAAAACAATGAACTCGAATTCATAATGAAATAATTAATATTCAGCCATGAAATTAAACATTTATTAGTATTTTGGTTGTCTGGACTACGGCTGTGTAAAAATAACAAATTCAAATTCAGTTTACTTTATATTGATGTTAAATAAGTAATATATGCCCCTAATGTAAGCGCTGGTCTACCTGTTTGTTCTTTGCAGACTCAGCCTTACTATCACAATTCCTAGAATTGCTTATTCTTCAATCTGGTAGCGGAGCAGTAATTACAATATCATTATCTTGACTGAGTTTATTTGTATGTACACAATTACACCTAACCCAACCCTTCATTCAAACAGTGACTATATCACACCCCTTACCCTAACCTCCGCTTGTAGGAATCCTTCTTTTGTACGGACTGAAATGAGATTGTTAATTAGGTCATTTCATACCTGACCCTAACGTACGCTGGATTCGGGTGATCAGTTCCCTGCAGTTTCTTACCTTGCCGTTTTATTTTCAACTAGGCAAAGTGACGAAGAGGAACGAGAATGATTCCGTTATCGTAATCTCGAGTGGATCTGATCAAGAAGAGAAAAAGACCGAAAACTTGAACGTCAAAGTAAATTTAAACGCGAAGGGAAAATCTCAGAAAGCCGGAAGATATTTCAACTTGCTTCAGAAAGAATCATCGGAGAAGTCTTTTGATGGACAAGATAATGAAAGAAGGCCGGAAACCTCGAATGCAAATGTCAAGAAAAAAGAAATTAATGTGAGTTGGTTTTCATTGTTATTGGAAAAAGATTTTTGTTCCTTTTTGTTGTAATAAGATCTTTTCCCAAGCTTATATTTCGGTCCAGACAGATTGTAGCCCTGACTAAAGGATTTTTGACTTTTTTGTTAACATTTCCCAAGATAAAATGTGCTTCTAAGATAGATAAAATGTGCTTCTATTCCTAACATCAATGTAATTTGTCCCAATCCAAATTTTTGATTTTCAGGGAAGAAAAAGGAAAAAAATGAGCTGCGAAACTTCCGATTACATAAGTCTCCTATCAGATGATGACTCTGAAGGTAAAAATGGGTCCGTGTTTCCAAATTAGGAATCTTTATTTTTTTAATGTTTGAAACACACAAGCAATTCAAAAGAGATTCAGTCGTCTTGTAAAAGAACTCAATTAATTATTCAATGACATGTCATTCTCATTAAATGTGAAGTTAAGTGGGTTGAATTATGAAGTGGGATTTAATTATGAATCACTTACAAGATTCTCATAACGTTTCAGATTACGTTACATGCCTGCTTGCACAAGATTTCTTTACCACATGTATAAGTCGCACCTGATATTTGATTCAGATACAAAAATGGCGACCTATCCATGATTAAATATAATATGTAGTTTCCCACTTTCCATGTTTTTTCATACGGTGTCCGTGTTTTTTTTTCAGAACCATCTACAAAGCAACCACGGATGAGTAGCGACTCAATCACAGAATCAAACAGAAAAAATGAACCATTCACACGATTAGAAGCTGAAGAATTATTCATCAAAGATTTTGTGAGTCATTTTAAACCTTCAGTTCGATCGCTTGGTTACATAAACTAATTGGGGGAAATACCTGGCCGGGAATTAACCTTTCTGTAAGTGTACAAGTTCTAGAGGTCAACTAATATACTTAGTATGAGGTTGTTGATACATGGCAGAGAAGAAAATAAGGCTTTGACACTACCAGCAGTCCTACATTCATACAGTAGTGTACTAATTCTATCATGTTAGTCTTGTATCACAACTTGTATGAAAGATCAAAGATCCCTTTTTGCCTCTTCGAGTGCCTCAGCAGTTCGACTCCACATTTGTTTAACTGATTAGACTTCATCTTGAAATTTAGTAGTTTATAATCGCGTCCACTGCAAGAGTTTAGGTATAAAAATATGAATTCATAATTCCCACATCCTAGTCATACTGGTGTCTTATTATATCATTGATTTTGAAATTTTTTTTTTAGTTTTCCTGTCAGATTCAAGATTTCTATGAAAGCAATTGTCAGCAGGAACAGTTTTTGTTGAAAAAACAACAATTACGATCGGTAAATCTTACAATTACAATCGTCATGAATCTTAACCAGGCAGTAATATGCTTGTATTTATATTATGAAGGCCCTGGAAAAATGCATCCGACGCGTTGGTAGATTTAGTTACCTGACCGTACACTTGGTGGGGTCGTCTGTCAGCGGATTCGGACGACTCACTAGCGATGCGGATTATTGTGTCGTCGTGGATCAAAATTCTGAGTCTATACGGGTATGTTACATGTTAAAAGGTATCCTGTGAGTTCCGTAGTGCATGTTAGGGTATGGTAGAGCTTCCCAACCTTTCGCCGTGGACCCCCAAGCACTGATTTAGCCAGGATTTTTTGGGGATGGTCAAATTATACTACTTGCTGCTTAATATAACTACTTAATCTTAGTGTACTTACGTAGTTGTACTTACGTACAAGGATACCACATCCGTATTTCATTTAATTATTTATATTATGTCATGTAGCTCGCATGTAGTAAAGTTTTCCCCTTCTCTGCGATCATGTTTTTCGAACCTTGGGATCCTACAGCAGTCGGTTGAAACAGTTGTCTCCACTGACACGTTTTTTTCATGTTTTTTTTCAGCTGAAGAATAAAGCGCTCAATATTCTTTACACAATTAGGAACATTATTTGCGGAGCTCCGTTTGTTCGCAACCTCATGGTCATTCCTGCAAAGGTACGGTTCTCTGCAAATTATTAGCAATATGATATCCATTTTGAAGCACCCAGCAGTGGTCTTTAAGCAAGCATCTTTCAGCTGATTTATTTCCATTTTTTCAGGTTCCAATCTTGAAATTTCAAGACGTCTATAGCAGAATGGAATGCGATCTGAACATCAATAATTTGACCGGTTTAAGGAACACTGAATTAATGAAGGCGTATTCTAGAATGGATCCAAGGTAATATTGTAGCGTTTAGTTCTAGATCGTGCGAATGGATCAAAGTACATATCATGTCATTTCCTATACACATGTAACAATGGTTTGCGCTGTTTAGATTCCTTCTTGAACTGACTATGTAGCAATATAAGCACCGGTTATTTCAGTAGTAGAAAATATTTAACTGCATTTGGGTTTCAGCAATAAATTGGCTTTCAATAATAAGTTACTAATTTCAAGATGAAGTCCTCTCATCCGTTTTTTTTAAATTAGGGCTTGCATGTTATGTGCTGTGTTAGGTGTTAGTTTACTACCTTCAATTATTCAATTCAAGTGATGCTTTGGCAAAGTAACAAATAAGGATAAAGACTTCAACTTGCAAAGTGCCAAACTGTATATTTTTTCAACCTATTAATATTTGAAAACTGATTTCTTTGCAGAGTTCAGCCTCTCGCACTTTGTATCAAGGAGTGGGCACATCAACGAGGTATAAATGACGCAAGCAAAGGAACATTAAGCAGTTATTCATTATTACTCATGATAATTCATTTCTTACAGGTAAGTGTTTGGTTATTCATTGTCATTCAGATCAAACTTTTTACTAGAAGGGCTGAATCGTTTATTATACACATTTTGCGACCCAAAGAAAAGTATCAGTTTTACAATTTACATATAAAGTTTGTTTTAGAAATTAAAAATAAAAGTGAACGTTGGTTTTACACTACACAATAATATTGATGATGATGAATTTATGTTTCAGTCAGGTGTTCAACCACAAGTCGTTCCGTGTCTTCATGCAAGGCAGGCGGAACTGTTCGATGTTAAGATCCCGATCCACTTAATTGAGAAGAAAGCAGCTTCGTGAGTATTTATTCTATACCAGTAACTCAACTTTTTTGTGACTATTATACTTGATTATCAAGCCAAAGTTTTTTATGACGTAACAAGCCCACTGTGATTCATTAATCTGAGAACATCATTGACACTGCAATGTCCGCTTAATTGTTTAAGCAGTTACTAAAAATAACAATAACCAGTTCCTCAATTGTTTCTAACTCAAAGCTGAAAAGCCAAAGCAACTGCTGCTTGATGGCAAAGTTTTATGACTACAGTAATCCCTCACCTATCGCGGGGATTACGTTCAAGAGCCTCTTTCGATAGGAAACCACATATTTATTCAATTATTTGAATATATTTAAACGTATTTTGAACCATTATAAATCATTCACACACTCTTATTTCCCTTATTACCCTTTTCCCACAATCATTTGACCTGTTATTCAAATTTTTTTGCACTTTTATCGCTCAAACATACTAGTGCTGTACATACTAGTTAATACGCGAAAAGTGAACCGGGATATAGCAAGGGACGACTTTATACTGATTTAGTAACCCTTTTTACCCTAGGGTCAAGTCCCATCGCTCTACAAACAGAATGACTCTATCCGAATTACTCCGGAAATTTTTTGAATATTACGCAACAAAGTTCAATTTCGACGCGGGAGTTATATCGGTTCGTCTCGGCCGAGTAAGTTCCAAAATTTGACTTAAGACTCGTTAACCTTTGACTTTTACTGAAGTTTCTTTCTACTAGGTTATGTCAATATATGAATGTTGTAATTCGAACCTTTTTCGGGATAAAAGTCTTAAGATTGAGGAACCTTTCGATAAATCAAATGTTTCTCGAGCTGTGTTTAATAAAGATATTTTTGAAGAAATCATCGAAGAATTCAGGTAATGAATCTACATTGAATTTGAATCGGACATTGAAATTCCTGATGAATATATGATTTCTCTCACTTTACTAACTTTTACTCTATACTGATAATATGGGTAATATCGGATGCAATATTTTTTAACGAAATAAGATATCCAATATACATATACTTACTGTACATGAGGATCAAAACTTTCGTATTCTCTGCTGTACTTACATTGGACTTGTGAATGGCTAGGTGACATGGTGACAAAATTATGGTATATGATGATGATGATGATGTATATCTTGAATTTAGTAGTTTATTACGGGAAGTAAATTTACAGCTGAAACCCAACTGCAGTTAAACATTTTTCACTAAGATAACCAGTGCTCATTGCTTCATTCGGATGATTCAGAATTAAATGTTGCAATACATTGTATATAACACGATGGGTTACTTGACCTATCCAATCGAGATATGAATAACTCTCGCATATATTGACAATAAATCATATTTCTAAACATTGCAGAAGAGCATGCTCAGAATTGAAACGAACCAGTGATTTGCGAAGTATAATATCTATGAAGTGACCCATGACCTGTGTTTGAACCTTGACCTTTTCAAGTGAGTCAGAAGATACGTCCTGGAGTCGAGTAAGTCTGTGCTACAGAACTGAAGTGCAGGGAAAACATATCGTAGTTTGAAAACTTTCGTGGCATACGTTTGGCTGTGCAGATAGATGTAGATACAGATTTAACATTGATTATTCGGCGTCATTTAATCCGTACCTGGAGTTAACAAGTACGATTTTCAAGTTTGGTTATTTCCTTCATCTTTTTAACTTGCCATGGCTGTGTGATATGTTCACCACATGGCCAGACAGTGCTGATGTCGTCCCACACCAACATCACTGTTTCATTTCATTTGAAAACATTCTTTGGTATTTTAATATTTCAAGGTGTTAATAAAATTTCTATAGATAAACACGATGCCGGATAATCGATGTTCGAACTGTTTATATTTATTCATTTGAAATAAAATTATGGGTTTCTATTTTAGAAGTTGAAATTTAGCAAAGGAAAAGCAGTATAAGTATTGATAAGTCAAAACTTTGACACGTGAATTAGCCTAACCCAGGGGTCTCAAACACGCGGAACATTTTGTGCAGCCGGTGATGTATTTTGGAATTTTTAATTGTGCATTTCGTTGTCAATCAAAATTTAATCCGGTATTTTAAAAAATATTAAAAGTATTAACTACCATTTACCTTTAACATACGATTATAACGGAGTGGTCTATTAAAAACTCCCGCTGTAAGCGGAGTTCTGTTGTAATCGTTACCATAAAATATGCGAGTGTTGTCTGTTATTGTGCCTTGGGGCCCTCGGATTAACTTTACATCTTCATTTTGCCCCCAGAGTAGTTTGAGACCCCTGGCTTAACCTGTATTTGGCTTTTATTAAAAAGTATTGCTTCCACCCAAATATTATAACGATATAGTGACGATCAAAAGGCACTCGGTATTATTGCAACTGAATTCAAGCTGTACAGATAATATCAGCCGTCCCAAGTCGATAAAAACCCGTCGGAAAAAAATAAATTCTCGCTCGGGTACGGAACCTTTTGGTCGATGTGGAAACTGTCGAATGTATACGTTGAATCCTGAAATAATAATTCACATGTGTATAAGTTGAAGATCATCTCGGGAAACTTCTATAATGTCTTATTAAAGAATTCCAATATATGATAATATATATATACAGCATTAATTGGTTACGTGATGTAAGCCTTACATAATCCCTCAGTATGACAATAACATGCAACTATGCGTAAACATAACGTTTTTAGAGATTCCAACTCCATGAAATTTTGGGAGTTCCGACTCCAGCCAGACTCGATATATTTTTTTATCTTTATTTTTATCTTCGGCGATATTTGGCCGAAGCTTCAGAAGCAGCGAACCTGTTATTGCTTGCTTTTTTCCCCACAAATTCACACATAGAGGATTCAAGATATATTTTTACCGACTCCTATTCCCCCCTCTGAAAAAAATAGTAATAACTTGCCTGATAATCATCGATAAATTTGGAGATGTTCTCTGCGAGTTTAATGTTGGATTCACGCAGAGCGGCAAGACTACGAAAGAAAAACGTGGAATAAGAAAAATAAAATCGATTAACAATAATTCGAATATTAAAATTTACTTTGATACGTCGCATAGGTTTTGTGATACTAGCCTGTCACACACGTCATGGTTCAATGATTTATCAAAAAGGGGAATTCCAAAGTTGATGCTGAGTAGCTGCCATTCATAATCTTCATCTGAAATGTAGAGCAGTGTGATAATATTGGCAATTGTCTCGAGAAATGAGGCACTGTACTGTAGATGTGATATTGGTGACGACAGTGATGTTAACTGTGTTTATAATCCCTTAAGTAAGTTTAATCTGCTAAGTCTCTGTGATGTAGTGAATGTTTCATAGATATAAGCTTATTCGTATTAATTGTCTCGAGAAATGAGGTACTGTACTGTAGATGTGATATTGATGATGTCGGTAATGCAGACTGTGTTTATAATTCCTTCACTAGCAAGCATTATCGATTAAGTCTATGTGATGTACTGGATGCTACATAGATATAAGCTTTATGTACAGTAGAGCCAAAAGGAATACTGAACCTGTAGATTCTCGCTTGCAAATATCCTCCTGGTACTCCAGTTCTCCCGCATCTTCATCCCGTGTCGACCGCAAGAACGTTAAATATCCGCAACTATGCTTCAGATTTATAACGGACGACACTTTCTTCATTAGTTCACTTTCAAGTAAAATAGATTTCTCGGTTTCAGTTTGAATTTGTTGAACTCCGTCACCACCGCCTAGTGTCGCTTCTTTTGATAAATCAGGCAGGTTTTCAAGTGGGAAAGGAATATGAATTTTCCTGCCTTTCAGACCTTTATAGCTGAAACCCTGCATGAGATATAACAAAAAATTAGATGTCATGATAGGATCGGAAGAAGCTCGTCTTGATACTTTCTTAAAAGTGAAAATAAACATCAAATTCTCTAATAGACGGCAGTAAGTTTTTTTAATTTGTCGCGAGAGTAATTATAATTGAAACATTCTTAACACCAGCACGATTTTTAGGGTCTGGGAACAGATCAATTCACTTCCCATTATTTCTAATTTCCGATTTCGAACAATTCAACTCATTACTCGAGGGTCTGTAACATCTTAATAGTTCGAACAAACTTTTTATCGTACTTGTATAACTACTGGCGAGTGAGTTAACGCTTCATTGAGCATCATGACTACGTTCGAGGTCACGACAATGCAGGGGTCGTGACCTATTGATGTTATCAAGAGATCATCATAATTCTGCAACAAGAAAAATATTGAGTTTCGGCAAATCGAACTGAAACTACTGCGAACAGAAATCGTCACCTCAAAAACATCAGGAAGGCAAGGAAGTTTCGTTCCTCGACAAAGAAGCAGAGTCGGCGGACCGTTACCGGTCATGTGATAAATATATAGTTTGAACCAGACGGAATTAATGGTCGCGCATGAAGGACCGAACCAATGAGCTATGACTGAATCTAAAATACCAAGGTAATTCCATTGAATTTTCATATTTTCAAGCCTTTGTTACCTCTGTATTTGACAAGTTATAATGTAAGGCAAATGACACTTTGCTTCGCTATTCATATAACATCAGAAACAGTGGCACTGAGTTCTTACTTTTGATTCTGCTTTGATTATTTCCGGATAAAATTTGTCTGTGTGTCAAGTTCGTTATTATTTCGTCATTTAACGGGGCCATTGCCACGACAACGTGATAGTTCTGAAAAGATAAACAATAGAACATACTGGTAAAAAGTAAATTACGCGCCGACTATTATTTATAATGTAGATCAGCTCGTTTAAGCACTGGGAATACACTGGCTTAACAGGAGTTGAACCAATAGGTTCGCCAAATATCTCCCTTGGCCTATCAATAATAATAATAAAATTCACCTTATTAATCAATCTCGCAGCTGTCTTTGGATCGAGTCCACTCAAACTTTCGCAGCGAATTAAATCGAGGCCGATGCCAAAAGTGTCTGGAAAAATAAATGAAAACGTGAAGAATATGAAGTAGATTTTTATCATGAAAGAAATGAGACCTTGAGTTTGCTCTTCGTCTGATTTTGCCAGATCGTCGGAGTCACAAAATGTCTCTGTTAGCTTTGTATTATGTCGAAGAAATTCAATCGTAGTTCTGTCAATGATGATTATTATTTATTCTATGTAGAACAAACGTAACAGACCGAAGAAAATCCCATAGCAGGCAAATAATCACCTTAATGTTATCGCGTGATCAAAATATCTCTTCGCTTCTCCTTCATCTTCTTCAAGTGTTTTCACTTTGTAGAGTTCATTCACAAAATTACTCACTGATTCATCCGTCAGTTTACCCACTTCAAATAAGGTAACTGCATGATTTTTGAGACCCTGCGATGAGGAAAATGGAAATAACTAAATGCAGGTATCACTGTACCATGAGGAATGTGCTCAATAGTTCAAAAGTTTCAGGGCCTCTGGTTTATGCATTTTTTAGAATTTCAATTTAAACATACCGGTGACAAGTTTCCCATCATCAAGAAAGCAGTCAGCGACGAATCGAATAAAAACGCGATTCGTTTAC
Source organism: Halocynthia roretzi (assembly GCA_013436055.1). NCBI lineage: Eukaryota > Metazoa > Chordata > Ascidiacea > Stolidobranchia > Pyuridae > Halocynthia > Halocynthia roretzi. Next base: position 625 of record QRAM01000913.1, on the reverse strand, counting down.
CGGAACGGCAGGAACGCGGTAGGGAACTGGATGATGTTTGACTGGTCATACTCCAAGCATCACCTGTGAAAGGCAAGGGTATGTGTGAACTCTAAAACTGCTCGTACTACTAATTTAATTATCGAAGTTGGAATCAATTATCCCCATTAGAAATAATGGAAGAGTTAATCTTTTCCCTGTCCCTAAAATTCATCCTGGTGTTAACAAAGTTTCAATTTTAATTATTAAGTCTTAATTTTAATTATTCCTGCAGCAAATCACATTATAAGCTGTATTTTATGGAGCTTGTTTCTACCTTTTTCATCTTTTCCAATTATATCCATACTTATATCACCACTGTCATGGTTTTGTGAGTCGTAATCACGGATAGAGGATCTCGATATGCCAGGAATGCTGTACAGTGTAAAGAATGAGAAAATAGAATTTTTCAAACTCTGCTCAATGCAGTCCTTTCCAATTTATAAATACAACTTAATTATTCTTTACCTTTCAGGCTCTTTATCATCAAAGAAATCAAGATCTAGCAAGCTGGATCCAAAATGCAGGAGAGATGAAGATGTTCCACTGTTATTAGACGCATGACGACTCTGTAAAAACAAGTGGGAGATGAATCCTGGGTCAACAC
>QRAM01000911.1:0-16597 GCA_013436055.1 Halocynthia roretzi | reverse complement strand
TTGCCTGGACCAAGAAATAAGCACGTTCGGAAAAACTGATGAAATTGATGTGTGAACATTAGTTAGGCATCTGTGGTCCGAGGTTGCCATAGATACAACCCATTTAACATGGATGCCTATTTCAATAATATTTTTTTCTGAATGTTAGTGGCCAACAAAACAAATACATTTATACATCACGTCTAAAATACATACATACATACATACATATTTAATATTTTATTTTCTGTCCGGGATTGGACTGCGGGTCATTCGAAATATATTTTTATTGAAATAGCCTTCACCTCCTCTACAATTTCCTACATGCATCAAAGAAAAATCATGTAAGCCTAAGGCGTCTGTAGGATAGTAATTACCCCTGTGTGACAGCAATTAAGTATTCAAGGATATGTGGAATTTACTGAACAAATTGACTTCCCGGATGTGAAGGAAATATGTGTCAAATCAATTTCCCAGAAATTTTTGAACGCAGTTTCCTTCTGTATTGTGAGCTCTGGTTAAGGCCTTTTGAATTTCTATTCAGAGCTCATACTGGCTCTGGTGTTTAAAATTCTTAAATATAATACACTGACCCCTCTGATATGCGAGACGTGCGTTACGAGATAACTTCACATAGTGTGCAATTTGCATAGTGTGGATACTCATTTCAACGAAGAAAATAGGGAAGCGATTTGACATGGCTGTCGCACCTTGGCCAGTCTGGGCCCTGTTGCTGATTTCAAGTTTCTTTTCTAGCATTACCGATGTCCTATAGTGCTTTCTGAAAGCTCAGGACTATACAGAAGACGTTTGGGTGGCATGGTAAATGATAAAAGTCAAAAAATATGTAACCAACTGCGCATAATAGCAAACCACGAGGTAATCTAGAGCACATACACTTGCAATGACTGCCTGTGTGGGGCTGCAGCGTGAATGGCGGGAACACACAGCCCCCGTGCCCAAACGACGCCACGCAACGCTCTCGCAGCATCTCGCACAACCTTTTCTTACTTACGGAGTCAAGTGGACCATTGGTCGTTAAGTGAGAAGTACCAATATGAGTACACATAGTATAGAAGTATGAAATATGAGTTAACTTACGATTTCTGCATAAAATAGCCGCTTTATTAGTTTGGTTTTTAGGTAGCAGACATATGTTGTAAGTGTAATCAGACACATAATTTCTAACACACGGGATTCCGTCTTCTTCTGTGTGTATTAATGGACTGTACAAGACTTCATCGCTCCCGTCACTGAAATAAATAACAGTATTTACAAGTTACTCCGAAACACGGTTGCCATATAACGCTAATAAGCAACCGTTTTGTTAATATAAACCATAATATTTTACTTGCAATTTCCGAACTAGTACCTTTCTGAGATCATACGAATGAACTATGCTATTGCAAATGCATCAAAGCAACAATGCCTGTCTTCCAACTAATTTTAAAATCTCGCCAAATCCCTGTAATCTGGAGGCTATCTTGATTTTCGTGACTATGATTTTTGTGACTATGGACCATAATTATTTCTAGAAATCTCACCATTGGTAACCATTACCATTGGTAACCATAGGCTACATGTTAGGTTACATGTGATTTTTTAATGAAGTACAATAAATTACGACTTTTTTATGACAAAACTTGTAAGTGACCAGAAACTGCATAATATTAGTTGGATAAATCTGATAAATAATCACATGGGGTGATGCTAATCACGGGTAAAATTCACTACAATTACCAGGGGAATTATAGGAGAGAGAAAATGCGCACCAACTATCACTGAGATGAACTAAGCACTTGTGGAAGGAAATCTGCCTACCGTGCCCAATCACGCCGTCTACACAGGAAAAAATAAGAGCTGGGTGAGTTTCGCCATGTTGAGCATTCTAGAGTTAAAAGCTTTCACACGCGAGGTCGTGTTGCTCTGATAGGTATATAAGTGACTATGTCCTGGTATTTATTCATCAAAATCCTTATATAATTATTAGATGATGGTACACGGTTATTAACACTTGAAATCCACAAACACATTCCAGGGTTGAGCGTGATATGAATTTTTAGTTTGTAAACATATCTTCAACTACAGAAATATTGATTTGTTTTTTGATCACGAAATCTTTCGTTTCCGTTCACAAAATTTTCAATTCACTTACCTACAGTCGTATGATTCATCGCAAAATCGATAATTTGAGATGCATTTGTTGTCATTAACACACAAAAATTCGTCGTGCATACAGGTCGTATCTACAGGAAAGTAGTGAACGTAAACGTAATAAAGTCCTAAACAGTAATATATAAAGTTAAATTGTCATTCCCGAAAGGCGGAAATATGTCCCTTTGTTCCATACAGGTGTCACAGTCATGCACGGGTCCTGGATAGAAGAATATTTTTACCTTTACGTTAATTTAACCATTATTAGACAGTGAAACCTCGGTTCACGAACTTAATCCGTTACTGGACCCTGGTTGCGAACCGAATTGGTCGTGAACAGAAAAAATTATTCCCGTTGAAATTCATTCATGAAAACACAAGTAATCTAACCCAATTTATAAATTACAGTGGATCCTCATAGTACGAGCGACATATAAGACGAGAAACTCGCTATACGAGCTTGATTCACGTGTTTATTTCGTAGCGATAACGTCCCGAGCGTTTTGTGCTAGTGAATATTTCGTGTTTCGTGCGTATTTTTGATTGAGTTTGTGTTAACCATGGGTCCAAAAAAAGTAAGTACTAAAGATAGTAGTGGTAAGAAGAAAAAGCTTATCACAATAGAAGTGAAGAGCGCAATAATAGAAAAAACATAAGAAAGGAGTGCGTGTAGTGGACTTGGCACAGCAATACAACCGAACGACGTCGACGATCTGCACGATCATTTATTGTATAATCTCTTATGTTTTTATTACATGTACGCATATCTATTGTTATTTTAATTTTAACTGTACGTTTCTGTTTAAATATACCTTAACAACGGCATTTTGCGTGGTTTTTGGAGCCTGGAACGGATTCATTAGTTTTCCATTAATTTCAATGGAAAAACGCGTTTTGTAATACGAGTGAATCGTTATACGAGCCCGGTCGTGGAACGAATTAAACTCGTAGCCCAAGTTTGATTGTTCATAATCGGCTATTGTGACGGAAGAAATTGCCGTCCAGCGGAATAGGGAATTTTTTGGAATAGTCTTGGGTAGATTTAATAGCCTTGTTAATTGTATTTCTGTTTTGATATCACATGTGCGTTGCCTGCGGAATTAAGCAGTTTGTCCGGTGTAATCTTGAGTTTGCTTGATAGACTTGTCAGTAATATTTGTTCTTTGTAAAGCCAGTATTTTCGTTCATTATAGGCCATATATTTCGTCCATTATAGGCCATTATTTGTACACAGTAAAAAATAATTTGCCTTTATAGGAAATCGAAAGTGGATGCATTAAGCGGTTGGTTGTATTAACCGGTGATGTATTAACCGGTGGCGACTGTATAAGGATCCACTGTATAATGAAAAAACACTCATTAAAGACATTGAAATACTCACTTATATATAAAAAAAATATAAGAGGGGTATACTTTAGCTTACTTTATACCCGGATATTCTCTGGACAGGGGCATATTCTCGGATGACACCATTTCAAAGTCTTTTGCCAATGTGTGCAATATTCTACATACTCCCATTCGCCATTTCCCACCTTTTATTCAGTACAGCTTGTCGAGGCGGATTGTTAACACAAAACTCCATTGATAACTTACTATTGATTACTTACTGTGTCTGCACATATGTGCAGCCTTGTATATCTGGTCTTTAGGCAACAGACAACCCTTGTTTAACGATTTGTCATAACACTTTATCCCATCGGCAGATGAATGCAGTGATTCATTAAAGACAAGTTCATCAGTACTGTCATTACACCTGAAAAAGCATTTGCAAAGGATCATGAAGTACATGAGGGCCGATTTTATGCTAATTACACCCCCTGATCAGGCCCCGCGCATAAACGGCCCCAATCTCTACTCTAATATTGTCAAATACAGGATTCAGCAAGCGGTATGGGGGACACTAAGTGTTTACATTTACATAAATATCCCCATCTGTGACGAGAAATAAAATTACTGCCATTGGCTTATCTATCTTTATACTTGGTTGAGAAATGATTCAGCGTAGTAAAAACAAATGCTAACCAAACCGCGATGTAGATTACGGATATGTGAGACTCGAGGTTCTGTTTGTCAAATATTGGAACGGATATTTTTTTCACTAAGGTCATTATAGCATAGGCTTAGGGGGCTAGCCCAAGCAAATATCAGAAAAAGGTTGAGAACCCCTCGTCTAACTATAGAGTCCTCAAATTTTGTTAGGTTCAAATGAGATTATAATGAAAAGTCTGAGAGAATAAATAACTCACAGACAATCATTTCTAGAGTTGCAGAAAAATGTTCTCGGGAGACATCTTTTTACTTTAGAGCATTCGAATTCATTATCAAAGCAGGTTGAAACTGTAAAAGATATTATTTTTGACAACTTAATTTCACAGCGCCAAAGTAAAGATAGTGTGAAAGGTTAACCGATACAAGACATGAGTGAAATCATCCAATCAGTGTGACATGAGTAATAGGTAATACAGTGGTACCTCGTAGTTCGAACGCTCTGGACTTCGAACTCTAAACAGGGTCAGGGTACAGGGTCACTGTGGGGTCGGAGGGGATGTAATAAAACTTAATTACCCGTAATCGGCAAAAATAGGAAACCTGGATACAGGGTAATCTCGTTACCTCAACATAGCTCGAACTTTGGGTAATTCGAAATAATTTACCTGATCCTCTCAACTTCGAGCTAATGGACTTCCACTACATAAAGAATACTAATGCTAAGATTTACGGAAAAGTAAGAGAATGTCGTTGTAAGAAACTGTTTGGTTACCGTATATTTAACTATAAGAGCGTTTAGTTCATGGTTTATCCGACAATGCTTCATAGCTCCTTTAGTTATTAAATAATATAAGGACACTCTTACAGAGCTTAGATCTCAATATCTCAGATGTAACTCACTGTTTCTGCAAAGCAACGATACTTTCTGACTTTGGTTCTTAGGGAGAAGGCAAAAATTGTAACTGTATCTCTCTGGATAATCTCTTGCGCAAGGAATACCTTCATCTTTCGTGTGTTTTGAAGGAATGTAAGGAATTTCGTCTGTTTTGTCCCTAGAATAAAAAGGGAGAGTAAAGCACGAGCACGAGAGAGAGTAAACTTTGGCTGTTTGACATCCGGATTGGTTGCATATTTACACAATAATACTAACGTTGGTTGATATGAGAATAAATATAAGAAAATTATGATTTCATATTCATTAACTTTTCAATACAAATATCAAATGCAAATAAACACATGATTTATTGCAATAAAATATAAATTTATTGTTATGTGTTAAGTGACAGTAAAGTTAGCCTTAAACTCAGACAGTTGTATTTCATGTAGTATCATAATTTGTTTATTGAAATATTAACGAGCTTGACTTTCATTTTTCCGTAGATAAAGCTATCTTGAAGATGAGGGTCAGATGTTTGGACGTGGGTGTAATTTCAATTCTTGCCATAAACGTTTTCCCTTACATACGCCACAGGATTTAGAGAATATGTTTTTCCACAATATCGAGTATGTTTTACTTCTTTTTCTTATTTTGACAATACGGAACGGCAGTTACTGACAACGTTTGGAGTTAAATTGATGAGTATTTGAGATATATCAACTTACTTGCAATCGCTAAAATCATCACAAAACCTCCTCTTAGTAATACATTTACCATCTCCACATTGAAATTCGCTTTCACTGCAGTTTGATCCTGTTGAATAATATGAATAACAAAATTAGTCGAATTAAAGCTCTATGAAAAGTTCTGTAATTCTGTGCTTACCTGACACTTGTCCATAACTGACCACGGAAATCACCAAAACTATCGCTATAATATATCTACTTCTCATGTTTTTCGTTGTACTTCTAAAATCCAACAGATATATATGTTACAGCAGTGGTTCTTGACCTTTTTTTTCCGCGTCGCTTTTCTTGATATTTGCTTATGGTAGCGCCCCCCTAAGCCTATCCTATACTGACCTTAGTGAGATTTTAACAAGTTAAGAATATCAGTTTCAATATTTGACAAACAGAACTTCGAGTCTCCCCTATCATATCTGTTATCTACTTCGCAACTTGGTTAGTAGGTTTTTTCTACTACGTTTAATGATTTCTTGACCATGTATAAGGATTTATAAGCCAACGGTAGTCATTTTATCTCTTGCCAAAGATGGTGATATCTATGTAAATGTAAACACCTAGTGCCCCATAAAACGCCCCCTGATCTATGTACGCCCTCTCAATAATTCACAGTACCCACGTTAATAATCACTGAATTACAGTAAGATTATGAAACTTGATTTCATTAAAATCCGTAAAATGTCAATCATGAAACCACCATTGATTGAACCAACCCCAACCACAAAATTTTAGGAATTACAAGAGATACCTAACACAAACAAGGATTTCACGAAATCTGCAGTTTCACAAAAGACCCTGTACGCAGTATACACTGACTATGGAATTTTTGACTATGGAAAATTAAAATTACCAAATTAGGGCTCTTACATTAAAAACAGCTATCTAGGTGCTAATACGGGACTTCAGTTGAGATCCGATTAGTTATAGAGTCATTTGCGGGTAGATGATGATATCAGGAGGCTACTATAACTTCATTGAAGGTGACCACCATCGCTGCAGTGACCCTGGCGTTGCCAGTACCCCATTTATACAGATGGGTCGAGTGTCAGCTATGATCTACGATAGAAAAATAACTAAAATCTGTCGCGGTCCGGGAATAAATACTACATGAGGGCAACTTCGTATATAAATGCTGAGTATAAAATCCTAAATTCCCTAAATCAGTCATAGCACATATCATACGCAAAACACACACATATATATATATATATATATATACATTACATTACTGCGGGGGAATAGAATACAAAAGAGGAAATGTCAAAGAGTCTTCAAATATTTATAAGTAGCTTTGATTGATCATTTCATTTGAGCCATTCACTCCGTGACATTGTTTGAGGTTGAATGTCCGGTACTCCTGTAATGAATTAGCGGAAACTAATGTGAGGTTATATTACGTTGTTGCAATAAATATAATTGCTCATCAATCACCCAGAACATTACCTTCTCGGTTTAATAGGATTCGCTTAACGCGTATTATGTATTTTATTCCTTAATCAAATCAAGTTAACCTTAGAAATAAGTGATTCATTACCCTCAAGCTAAGAGAAATGTTTAGAATTAGATATGGTATATGACCAAGAATTAACTGTGTAAAGTATGTTGTATAAAATAATGAATAAACAACCAAAATAATCACGAAATTTGTTGTCGTGTAACACGTGTGCCGTGAGCAAAGGTAAACAAGGCAAGAATTCATCAATTTGTCAGCAAACTACCCTGTAATGATATCAACACGTAATAATGAAAATTTTATTTTTTCACTTTTTTAAAAAAATTCAAAAATCCCACGATTCTGACCCAAAGTCAGTTTGTAGAGGAAGATCTAGGGTACTCCTCTTTAAAATTTGTCAAGTTTATTAAGACTATATTACACGATATCTGAAAGTTTCGTTCATTTTCTTCCTTTGCGTTGTTGTTATATGAACAAAATACTGACATAAGTCTATCAGCACCAGTTATTCGCTTCAACAATAACATTCTTGACATAATTATAAATCCAATCGCAATTATAGCGCCATCGGAGATACATTGATAATTGATCTAATTGCAATTATAGCGCCAGCGTAGATATGACTATTATTTTAATTGCAGTTTTAGCGCCAGCGTAGCCACCACTACTGATAAGTCGTGGTTCTGGAACTATGAACGATATGAGGCGATATGCGCCGCGTATTTTTTCTTTCCCAAATCTGCATATTAAAAGGTGCGTTTGTTAGCGACCTCATACTGACTTACTTACAAGAAAGTATTCTCACACTATATACTGAAGAAGAAAACCACTACCTCGAGATGGCTACGATGCAACAACTATGTGGAATCCGAGTTCCTGCCATATCTTATAGCATTGGAATAAGTGGGAAACAAACTGCAAGGCGTACATCACTGACTTCGATGCGGAAGTGTATGCTGCTGATGACGGACAGTAATGGTCGTGCTTTCGTCCGCCCATACACTGTACGTCCTTCCGTTGCCTACCCACTTGACTTCGCAGCTACCAGCATTCCAGAAGGAACTTCATATCACGCCCAGAAAGAACTGGATGATCCTTTTTACAGGAATATAGAGGTATGTAAACTAAATATACACAATATAAGCATATATATAACAATTTTATTACCGACCTTTCATTTACATAAGCCTCGAGTGGAAGTTTTAGTGCTATCCTTCGGCACCAATGACATTCTAAACACCGATAGGTACCACCATGAAGAGAGCTTCGTTCGACGAACGGCCGAATCAATCACAGGACTCGCTTATAAGGCAAGACGAAAGTTTCCTAGTGCCGAGGTATATTACATTACGTCTGTATGCACCACTGCTAATATCGTTTAGAATTTAATTTCATTTCCATTTTTAGATTTTCTGTACCAGTATCATCCCGCAAGATACGGAAATGGGGTATTTGGTAGGTAGGGTTAACTGTGAGGTCGAAAGACGCCTGGTAGGTACATCTGTATCATTTCTCAGCGTTGCCATTCCCCAATTATGGCAATTTTGGTCTGATCGAGTACACTTGTCTAATGAAGGCCTGAGTTTGTTTTTACAGCAGATAGAGGAGGCAACGTGTCGCAAGAGAGTCGACCACATTCCTACGACAGACGATTTCCCTGTCTTGATAATTACTCGGCCTTCACCACCGCCTCGTATTGATAGATGCATTCCTCGGATAGCCAGTAGTGCTACTTGGGTCAAAGCCGTGACATCTGGGTTAAAAAGAATGGAATTGTCAAATGGGATGTGGAGGAATGCTTCATCGATAACCCGAGCGAAGGTATCGACGATGGCTGGAGTAAAGGCGAAGGTGATGTCGACATTTGAAGAAAAGGCAAATGTATCGACGATGACTGGAGCAAAGGCAAATGTATTGACAATGGCTGGAGCAAAAGAAAAGGTATCGACGTTGATTGGAGCAAAAGCAAATGTATTGACAATGGGTGGAGCAAAGGAAAAGGTATCGACAATAGCCGGAGCAAAGTCAAATGTATTGACGATGGCTAGAGCAAAGGCAAATGTATCGAAGATGACTGGAGCAAAGGCAAAGGTATCGACAATGGCTGGGGCAAAAGCAAATATATTGACAATGACTGGACCAAGGTCAGAGGTTCCTATCATCGTCGAAGATGTAAAACAGCGAACATATAGAGGTATGAGCTATTTAAATTCGCGGAATAATACGACGATTGTGTCACCGTTGCTCTCCAGGAGGAATATGAACTATGAACGATATGACGTGTGTTTCTTTCCCAAAATGAACCCAATGCGACATAGTTTGATTTCCTGAAATAAGTTAAAATATTTTCCATTACTTACTGATCGTGTACCTGTCGGGTGATCTTGGTGAAAGGCCACTACACACGCCAAGGTGTCACCCTCTGTAGAGGATTTATTAAAAAATAAACCCTCACATATGTAGAAAGGAATCACTGTGTGAAGAAAATGATATTTCAATACGTGATTAGTTATCGAATTTTGCATCTTTAACACTTACTCTGGTGTAATTTCCCGTATGCTTTATTTATTTTCCAGTTATTACATTCATTGCACGCAATCATACTCTTATTGTTATCATCGCAACCGAATTTACAGTGACAATATATTGCTACTGGAAGTGATTTTGTATCATTACTACAAGGTGAAGCTGACCTAAGCCTGAAGGTTTTAATGACTTGTTTACCAACATTCGCTTAATTTCCAATTTCAGTCCACAAACTGAAATGGAATTCTATATAATCCTATCATATCAAGGGTAAAGGTAGTGATGGGGTATTTTGTCAACTTCTTGCTTCTTCAACATCTTCATAAGTTCGAATGTTGAACTCACTTGACCGACACTCATGAGAGAATACAATACTCCGAAAAAGGGGACTTATTTTAGCGGCGCGACTTGCTTCGTTGATTTCTACGGCTGATTTTTCATAAATCATAAACCGAAGTAGCTATCGTGGATGACCCATTCCACATGGAAGTACCTGTCAATCCCATCAGTATGGCCCGAGGAAGCAGAGTGAATCAACCTGGTGGTAATATAATGTCTTCTATATTAGAGAAATGAATCCAGCTACATATTTTGTTTAGCTAGCTCTCGCTAACTGTAGCGAAAAATTAGCATCCACAATAAAACTCTTAAATCCAAGATGACCAATCAATTATCGGTGAATGGATGCAAGACGCAAGCGTAAAGGCGAGAAAAGAAGGCAGAAATATACTAACTAAGAAAGAAGGCAGAAATATACTAACTAAGACGACCATACTGAACAGAGCATATGATCTAAAAATATTACATCGTATCGAACAGTATGTAATAAATTAAGGACAAAGCTGATATCGTCACCAACAAGAAAATGGCGCTGTAAAAATATTTATCGTAAGAATCACGGACCAGTAAGAAATTGTTGCAGTAAGAATTTGTCCGTAAGAAATTTCCTGGTTCCCGACTGTTGGTATCATAGTGCATTAAATTTAACCATCTAGTATCTTAATAAATTAGCTCTCCGTTATTTTCTCATGATGACAACTGGCTGAAAAGAATTGATGCGAATACGTTGGCATTTTTGACCCAGCAGTAGGAGGTATTGGCACCGCTCTGTAGGCTGCAATGATCTGGGATTATTTCATAACGTTTTGTTTCAACATTATCATATTTCTTCAACTACTACGACTGTAACACAATTCTAGTTTCCTAGATAACTTGCTATATAAATGCTGAGTATAAAATCGTAAATTACCTAAATCAGTCATAGCACATATCATACGCAAAACACACACACACACATTACATTAATGTGGGGGAGCAGGATACAAAGGAGGAAATGTCAAATAGTCTTCAAATATTTATAAGTAGCTTTGATTGATCATTTCATTTGAACCATTCACTCCGTGACATTGTTTGAGGTTGAATGTTCGGTACTCCTGTATTGAATTAGCGGTATATTACGTTGTTGCAATAAATATAATTGCTCATCAATCACCCAGAACATTACCTATTCGGTTTACAAGGATTTGCTTAACGCGTATTATGTATTTTATTCCTTAATCAAATCAAGACAACCTTAGAAATAAGTGATTCATTACCGTCAAGCCAAGAGGAATGTTCGAATTAGATATTGTATATGAGCAAGAATTAACTGTGTAAAGTATGTTGTATAAAAAAATGAATAAACAACCAAAATAATCACGAAATTTGTTGCCGTGTAACACCTGTGCCGTGAGCAAATGTAAACAAGGCAATAATTCATCAATTTGTCAGCAAACTACCCTGTAATGATATCTACACGTAATAATGAAAATTTTATGTTTTCTCTTTTTTTTTTAATTAAAAAATCCCACGATTCTGACCAAAAGTGTTTGTTTGAACAAAAAGTACTAATAACCAGGCTACGATTCAGACGAGGGATTCTAAATTTCAAAACGCCATCGGTCAGAGGTCAACTTTTAGCAGAAGTGACAGCGCTAAAATCAATCAGATGTATGGTTGCAATGAGTACCATTCAGATTTACTTTGAGGGATAATTAAAAGGTTTATCATGGGATTCCTGTAACAGTATAGCAGGATATAGGATGGAGGTTATTATGCATATCCTAAACTACGCCGTAAATAGTGCCGAAGGATTTGAACGGATGTGGACTCAACAGGAATTTTCCCAAATGGAGGTTCAAAAATGTATGACATCAGGTCAAAATAATAATAACTCTATCCAGGTGATACACTGCTTCTGAAATACAGCTGCAATTTTGAAGACAGCTCTATATGCGGTTATGTGAAAGATTACAGTGGTGACAATACTGACTGGATACGCGACGAAATTGGCACGACTTCGGTTACAATACCTACAAGTCCGCCTACAACCGATTAAACATTTAGCCGTGCAAATACTGACTGGATACGCCACGAAATTGGTACGACTTCGGTTACAATACCTACAAGTCCGCCTACAACCGATTAAACATTTAGCCGTGCAAATAGAGGTAAATATATTTCTCCCAGATAAAACTAAAACTATTTTAAAAGTTACTATGAACTTTGTAATTAGGAAGTTACATGCTATTGAACACCAGCACTACGACATCTGGTCAAACTGGGCAACTTAGAAGCATGAGACTGTTAAGTAGATCGACCACACAATGTCTTCAATTTTACTTCTACCTCGACAGAGAAGCAGGCAGGCAAATTGGAAGAATTTCCATAAATGCCCCGTCGACTTACAAGATTGTCTTATCGCCACGACTGGTATAACCATTATGATCGTTTATTGTTGTTTCATCTATTTCATAACTGTCATATACGTACACAGACAGCTCTAATGATGACGTGGGCGTAAGTCGTATGAGACTGGTTACGCAGTTTATCATTATTTTGTCTCTCTGGTCAACAATTCAGCCAACAGCCCAACTTTATACACGGATGATGGATATGCTTATATCTTTGCGGTAAGAAATCTATCTTTGATTAATGTTATTTAAATAAGGTTTATACTCAAGTAATAATTTTTATCATTCCCGAAGACAGGTTAAGGTTACAACTTACATGCAAACATATGAATGCCTACATATTATTGGTTTCAAACCCATTGTTTCCGGTAATATGTTAGTTGGATAGCCTAATAACACCTTCTTTGAAGACCCAAGACCTCACGCACCATTTCAGTCACCTGATATATACGGGGAACTCCTACGGGGAACTCGTAAGAAGATTTTAATGTTAAATACGGGATAAAGTTTACACAACAACAAGTTTATGGTATGTAATCAGGAAAAAAACGGGTAAGTGTTTCTCTCACTATTATCACCAAACCATAAACTCGTTTTGCAGCAATATATAGATGTATTCGCACGGAAAACATTCCTAAAAGATCTTTCAAACACCTAGCTCTTTTTAATATTGACTTCTCCTGCTCCAGTGGTACAAACGAGATGAACCAATATCCCACAATGCCCATCGATAGGTTGGAGGATGCCGAAGACAAGTTAAGGGACATAATATCATGGTCGCCCGAATAGTTTTAATCTCAATCAGGGAGAGGGGTTTTCGTATTCATAGACGCTAGCAGTATCAAAAAACCATATCTCAATAGATATTCTGTTTTATTAGCTGTATGCTGCCGGTGTAGCAAATCCTGTAGTGTCCGGCTACATCAGGCTGCAATTCAGCCTAGTGACAGATGTGAACCATGTAAACCGTACTTGCCCATCCCAAGATCGTCAAATGCGTCTAATGGTGGTGGATTTCTTCAAAGACCCAGTTAACAAGTATCAGGACTGCTACAGATTTACCAAGTAATTCACACGTTACCAGCAGTTCTTTTAGTTCTATCTAGTGTATTGTTTCTATCTATCAATAGTTTTAATGCTTTTGACTGCACAAGAAAAGAATTATTCTCCTTCTTTCGTCGAAAGTCTGTTACTAGACGTAGGCTCCATTGCATTGTGGGTGGAATATTTCGAGGTCATTTCTCAATGTTATATTCTAGCATGTTATGTGTCTGTTGTGACACCTCGATGGCCAGTGAGTAAATTTTAGGTATAGATAGCTTTTAGAAATAAATATACATCAATGCATAAATTAGATATGTTCAATATCCGCCAGTAGTAAAATAAACACAACTAAGGTTCATAAAACGCGCGATCACTTAGTAAACAATGTAAATAGATACGTGCCATAGTGATAATGTGGAAAACAGTGGACCTAACAAATAATGCGACACTGCAAAAAATCACTATAACAAGAGATATGTAGCGCACAACAACCAGGCAAACCGACGCTTGTACGCTTGAAAACAACACGTGAGAGAGAGACGCTTATTCAAGTAGCGATCTAGGTTTGCTTTACCCGGGAGTTTTAAACATTTGGACCAGATATTCACTCTGGCGGATTGTGTGCGTTGGATCCGGAATCCGTTGCATCGGTGTCCGTTGGATCGAAGTTCTACTGTATGTTGAATGATAATTTTTGCGTATTACCGTTACAGGCAACACATGTTAATTGGAAGGGTTTATAAGATCCGCTAGATGGCCCTAAAAAATTATAACATCTATGTATCTTGCGTATATGCGGGGTGGGAGAATGGCTCAATGGTAGCGAGCTCGACTCGTAATCGAGAGGTTGCGGGTTCGAGCCTTGCCGTGTCCTTGAGCAAGGCACATCCACCAGCTCGCAGTTAACCCAGCTGTTAAATAGGGTACCGGCAACGCCGGGATCACTGCAGCGGTGATGGTGACCTTATTATTGAGATTATTGAGATTATTGTAACCTCTTGGGTCCATCATATCCCCCGGTGACTAAGCAGGTAATACAATCATTAACGAGTATGTACGTCACGCAATATTGCCCTCTTATTTCGAAACAGGAGATTGTAGGCTCGACTCCTGCATGCTAGTTACATAACTTTAAAAGAAAAAAAAAAAAAAAAAAAAAAATTGCGTATAGGCACCATGGGGTATAAAATATTTTATTCACGTATATATTATCACTTATTCCTATTCAATATTGCATTTGGTTATATTAAGGTAAGTTTCTGAGCTATGGCTCAATTTCATCAAACGCTTGTTAAGACTGATCAGTCGTGATACATTAGTACTACAAATATAGAACCAATTTTCCAGCATCCTGAACTCAATCACAATCGGATCAATCACATCGTGGCGACCAAAACATTGGCGGATTCATCCTGTTTTTAATTTTAAAATTTTTATGCCTAATTATTTACGTTTTATATGCTTTGGTGGTAGGAAACGAAAAATACGAGAATTCGGAATGCTTCAGGTCCCACGAAGTCCGGATAATTGGATCTTTACCTGTATTATGATAAAATATCGAACTGCTTTGATTTTAAACCGTTCAGTTTCCGACAATTCAGACTTACTCCGGATTAGAAAGTAGGCGAGTAAGTTACGAGAACTCAGATTTGCTAATACAGATTATGTAATTTCCTAGCAAAATACACGTGAATTTCAACTTTGTGAGAAACTCGTGGCGTATTTTAAAGTGATATCGTAATGACCAATATTTTGAAACAATTTTATACTGTTAAGAAAAACAATTTACATAGCTTTTAGAAATAAATTTACATCAATGCATTAACTAGATATGTTCAATATCCGCCGGTAGTTACTGCGAACAATTTTGTATATCTAACCTCAATTCCCACTACAAAATCAACTTTGTGGTTGTATGCATTATCCACCATGCTGTAACTTTAGGTTTAGCTTAACAACTAATTTGATAAAATGCATATTTATACCCGAGATGTTTAAAATGAGGATCGAGGTAGAAAACATGTGTTTAATGCGATTTAAAATGAAAAATAACTTGAATAGAACTCAATGAAATTTTTATCTTTTAATCAAAATTTAAGTTATCATGTTGTAATGATATTTTGTCATTGTAAAGTGTTCCGCGTACGTTTTGTGAGAGAATTTTCTCTAATAAGAATTTTAAAAGTTTCGAGAAAATTTTCTGGCACATGGCACCTACGAGCTTTTAACTACTTTAGGGCAGTAGTTTTTGAACTACTGCCGTAGACTCCCTATGAGCGACGTCTAGCGATGAACAAAACTATTAGTGACATTATTCAAGCGATTATAAACATATCCACTCATTTAAGTATTAATCATAGGCATGTAATAACATAGATAAGGCGTTTGAGAACTACTGCTCTATGGTGTCAATATACTAAACAATATCTTATATAAATGTTATCATTACCCAGTAACATCTAGCACATTGCTCTGCAATTTTTTTTTACATGCGGCACACTCATATTCTTTTCAAAATTCGTCGGCACACCTCAACTAAAAATGTAGTTTGGGTGTTTGGAGTTTGAATGGACTTGCTAATTGTATGGCCGTTGTAGCGTTTCAACTTTGCAAGGTTCGAAAAGACCGCTTTTAGCGGTTGAGAATAACAAAGTTTTTAGGAAATTGTTAAAGATCTAGGAAAAGTCACGAAGCTTCACCTGGATACCTTTATCACAAAAAAGGTATAATTTATATTCTCACGTATAAAAATTGCAAACGGTCAAAATGACCGCCTTTGCGATTCTAGTGTTACTCGGCATATTATAAGATGGTGCTTACTGAGATCGAGCGAAAACATATTTAAAAAGGTTCTGTTTATTAACGAAAGTGTATTCAGGTTACAGTTACACTGCGGCGTCTCACGGCACATCGGTTACGGAACACTGATCTAGCGAATATCCTGAATCATTTTTCAAGTGAATTTTTTCAACTTCAATAAATGGGATGTCTCACTCGTCTCGCCTCGAATTCAAGTTCCGGTAATGTGAATTACGCACATCTGGTTAAATATTTTATCGTAAAACATAAGTGATTCCTAATTATTTTCTTAAAAACTGAG
>QRAM01000091.1:243524-273910 GCA_013436055.1 Halocynthia roretzi | reverse complement strand
GTATTCTGTAACTATAGCTATGCAATTTTTCAATATACTTAAATAAAAGACATAAGAGATCTTAATCTATATGAATATCACGATACAAATCCAACAAATTCTAGTTGGGTGGGTTACCAATCCCCCATGACCCATATGTGCCGGAATAGGATTGCTCAATTTGTGTCGTAATATAGTTCCCTAAACAGTGGGATTTTGTTACAGGGAATTCCGATCGCTAACGTCGCAGAATCCGGTCCAGGTTTAGTTTTTATGGCCTATCCTGCAGCATTGTCACTTTTGCCCTTTCCTCAGATGTGGAGTGCACTATTCTTTTTGCTGCTTATTTTACTCGGATTCGATAGTCAAGTAGGTGTTTCTGCGTGCTGGTGATTGTCCTATATTAAAAATGGCAATAAGAATATGCTAGAATACGATATACAGCAGATATATATCCCGTTTATCGCGGTTTCTCTCAGTGCGGAATTCGTTTTACACATTTTTTTTATTGTGGCCGTGTTCCAATTATATGCAGCATAATTTCACTTCTCGCAGATTATGTATTGTTGCCAAAAAAAAAATCGCGCCAAATTGAGGGCAACGCCACGGACGCAACAGTTCGCACCAAATGTAGAGCAACGGCGCAACAGTTCAAATTGTTCAAACAATTTAGAGAGTATACAACAAACCCCTATTAACAATGAGTGGTAAACGAAAATGTGAATCTACCACTGCTAGTTCGAAATTGAAGAGAAAGGCCATTTAATTAGAACAAAATCTTAAAATAATTAATAAATTTGAAGCTGGTGCTACGAAGGCCGAAATATGGTGCTATTACTCGATGAATGAATCGACAATATGGAGTATTTTGGAAAAAAAAAAGTTTACAAGGACCAAGGCGGTTTAGTGCGGTTTTTGCTTATCGCGGTGTTCTGCATGCACTAATTAACCGCCATAAGTGAGTCCTTGTTAGAGTATATGTTTTGAATTTTTCATTTCGTTTCTATTTGACGTAGTTCGTCTATCAAAAAGCCTTGAGTTCATCAATTCGCGACCTATTCCCGAATCTTTTCAAAGGGAAATATCAAAGAGAAATTGTCATCGCCGTAATATCAAGCTTATTGTTTGCTGTCGGACTTTTGATGGTCACAAATGTTAGTATACTACTTTCATGTTTTTTTTTCATATATATATTAATATTAATAATTAATATATTGTAATATATTTTATTTATGAAAGGGTGGAGTCTACATCTTTCATTTAATCGATTCTTTCGCAGTGGCCGGTTGGTGCTTGTTCACCTCGGCCATCATGATGTGTGTAAGCATTGGATGGATATTCGACAATTACTGGGAAAAAGTGAGGAAAATGCTTGGTAAAAACACGCCGAAGGTAGCCTGGGTCCTGTATATGTGGAAATATATAACACCGACTATAACCTGCGTAAGCATCAATAAAAAATACTCTATTAAAAATTCATCTTCATTTTTCAGTCATAAACTTGATTTTTTCTGTTGCAGTTCACCCTGGTATATAGCATGATACAGCATAAGCATCTCAAATACATTACCTACGAATATCCTGACTGGGCCGAGGTTATTGGATGGATTATATCTATGAGCTCAATGATATGCATCCCGTTGTATGCTATAGGTAAAATGATAAAAGCGAAAGGGAACTTCTTGGAGGTGAATGTTACAATTGAATATCTACCATTTTATGTGTCCTAGCATCGCAAATAAAGTGAAATTGTAATTCAGAGATGGAATCGTGTCACCTCGATTGACAAAGAAGCTTACTCAAAAGAGCTGAACTGCAATAAAGAATGCGTCGGGATCTTACTGGAAGAACAGACTTGAATATTGTATTGGTAGCCGTAAATCGGCGTAAGAACGTGATATTAGTTCATTCGCGTGAAGATAATGTTATATTATCATTTCGTCGTGCAGTAACAGACATTACTCAAAAAAAAAATATATTTATATATATATTATATAAATGTTTCTGCACTGCATTCGGGATGCAGTGCTATAGGATACATTATTTATTATTCCAATCATCTTCTCTTCGTCCGTGAACTAGGCAGAAACGGTCGTAAAATCGGCATGCTGGGGTTTTGAAAATTCTCTAGTTGTCGCTAATTTCCTGGATGAAAATTACTCCTACCTTTTCAGCGACACTTTATTGATGTCTTGTTATATTCTGAGTTCTAACGTGAAGCTAATTGCCTATATTAGCGTAATACAGGCATGGGACATGCAAATAATTAGTTTAAGAAACATGTAGACACAATTGTATATGACGACGATGTGGAACACTATTTCAAATATACTGTACCAGATGCAGCAGGGGTGGGCAAACTACGGCCCGGCAAAGGTTTTCATGCGGCCCGCCGACAGGCCGGGTCACATAAACGCAAGATGAATTCCAGAAAAAAGCATGAGCAAAGAAAACCTGGGTCCGGAATGGAGAAAATCCTTCTTAGGGTCGCTCTAGCAGCCAAAATATAAATCTACATAGCTCGTTTTTATTTTCTTTGCACTGGGTTTGGGCATGTTGTCTGAAATTTAATTAAGAAATCGCTTGTGATTCCGATCCCGCAATTTACCTGCCCCTACTATCAATGGACATTAAGTACATTAAGAACAGGTTATTCTTGAAATGTTCTGCTAAACGCAAGGGATATTTACAGAATTTTGCACGGAGGTTCAGATTCATACCAGAATAATGCAAATTCCCCATAAATTTATATTAATTAAAAAAGTCCGGGTCACGTAAACGCCAGATTAATTCCGGAATAATGCATGCACAGAGAAAACTTTGCTCTGCTCAAATTCAGTATAAGGCTGGAATATAATACGCGTCGCACTGTGTTTGTGACGTCATTATTTTTTCGAATGCGGCCCGCTGGACAGCAAGTGCGGTCCTTCCGACAAAAAAGTTTGCCCACCCCTGAGATACAGTAACGAAGATGACTAGAATTGTACACAATTATGCAGAACTCCCGTTGTTGTCAATTGTGAAGTTTTCACGTTATCACCACTAGCATCACCGTGCTTAGTTCAGATCAATGCAGTGCAGTGCAAACTATCGCCAGTAATTTGGTAATTGGTAGTATTTAATCAGTAATATTTCTGAATAGAGTTAAGTTCTGAATTTGCAGAAATTATTAACTTAACGGTCCGAAATCAAATAGCTAGGCAATTCTAGTGTTTATTTATGTTACAGTTGAATGATATACTTTATATTACGGCTGAATGATTCGCCCCAATTGTCCTTCACATGTATAAACAAGGTGCATGGGTGTGGCATAGCTTTGTTTGAGAATGATCCTTTCTTTGTTTACGCACCAGATTGTTAGTTATGATTATTTAAGCTTTCTGTTTGAATAATATAAAACAATGCAGCGTATTTACCGTCAATATCAAGACCTGTAAATATTCAGTTAGGAAATAGCAATATGTTCATAAGTCATTGTATATCTTTTTAAAATAATTTTGTGTTTCCCTTCAGAGAAAATCACATCTCCGAATCCATCCAAATAAACTATTGATTAAAAGGAATTGATTGAGCATGCGTGGTTTGACTTCGAGGCATTATGTAAGCACCAAAAAGGAAAACACATAATTTCTCATGAGCCTGCTGGTTCAAATTTTTGTGTGTGTGAATTATGATCATTGTGTGGAACAGTATAGCATTCATTTATGCAGTAACAGAGATTATACTTTTATAAACGAAAATAATTGACCTTGACTAGGTTACCATGGCTACAAGTGCGTTTTCTGTTTGATATCGTCGAATCATTGCAGAGAGTTGGTTACTTTTTGTACATTTCTCAACATGCTTGTTACTGATTGATTGGGTACCTAGGTTCTTACACACTATCACATCATCATGATGTGATCATCCCGTTCAAACATAAAGATCAGGCCGTCCTAAAATTTTATTTACTCGATTTACTAAAATCCAATACTTCAACTGCGAGATGATAACTTCAAACAAACAAAGTCTATTGGACGACCATCTTTCAAAGACTCCAAACTAGGGTGCTACAACCTTGATTCACAGAGTGGTGAACAAATTGAATTGTATATGAAATTAATTTAATATACTTTACCAGCATCCTTTGATATAAAGCTCTTTGTTGATTTCTAGATCTGAAGATACTCGTACATGAAATATACATACATGTACATAAATACATGAAATTAGGAGGTAATATTCAAACTCTGATAAATTAATGTACTGTAGAGTGTAATGTTGAGATGCGGGTTTATTATTATAGGCTCAAAGAGCGGATACTGAATGTGACGACGATTTCCGTTTGTTTATATTTCCTGCTTTTAGTTTTAAACTCGCAAACCGAGCGCACTTATATTTAAATCATCATCAGATTTGTCTTACTTTATCTTGCGTATAGTTATTCTAAAATATAACCGCGTTACGACACATTATCAGTGCAAAATATTAGTTTATACAATGAAGAACGTGAGAGAGAAATGGAAAAATAAGATAGATTTTCTTTTCAACATGATTGGTATGGCAATTGGACTCGGGAATGTATGGAGGTTTCCGTATCTATGCTTCAAAAATGGAGGAGGTTAGATACAAATTTATCGTGTGGCTTCAGTAGGTTTCATCTTCATTCTGTTATTTTTATTCACTACAGGCGCTTTCCTCATTCCTTATACATTCTTCCTGATTTTTGCTGGATTGCCTACCGCCATTTTGGAGATATCTCTTGGTCAACTTACGGGCCGTAGTGGAACCGAAGCCTGGAAGATTATTCCACTAATGAAAGGTTTCTTGTATTTTCCAATGATTTGGTGTGTCCAATTGTACGGTGTAAAAATACCTGTTTTTCTTTGTAGGATTGGGATATACTGTTTTGATACTTCAGATATACAGTAACGCGTATTATCCCATTGTGCTCGCCTGGTGTCTTCGATACTTTGTCAGTAGTTTTTCCGTGCCTTTACCGTGGACATCTTGTGGCAGCAGTTGGAATACGCCTAACTGTGTGGCCTATTTGAATTACACTGGATGTCATGAAGTACAGTTCCTACTGTTCAGTATTTGTGAACTTTTCCACTAACCAAAGAATAATATTTTGTAGAATTCCACTGAATGTAACAATGATACTATTGGCGTAGAACCAAAATTAAAGATCGCAAACAACACAGAAAAGTTATTAGTGTCATCGGAAGTCGAGTATTGGAGGTAAATCATATTGTATACTGGCAAACACCATTTTACAAGTGTTCATCATTGTTTCTAACAATATAATACATTTTTACTAATTTAAACTTAAAAAAAAAACTATCAGCTCGAAGTTAACAATGAATATTCTTAATTTCAGATACGGCGTATTGGGGATATCTACAGGAATTGATGACATCGGAGGGATTAAATGGGATTTGTGTCTTTGTTTATTTGTTGTGTGGATTTTGACTTATTTTTCCATTTGGAAAGGTGTTGGATGGACATCTAAGGTTCAATAAGAATTTTCTGAAATAGATACTAGGAATATACTTAATTTTACTACTCTAATATACCCATCCTACAAAATTTACCCGAACTACTTGAAATGAAGTAGACTGCATACTTATTTACAGCACTTAGTCGTTGGCGTTGCTGCTTGTGTTGGCAGTTTTTGCTTCACCAATCAAATTTCTTTGCAATTTTCATCTGTTTTATTTTAACGAATTCTCTCCTCTTTCCCTTCGAAAAGCAAGGCGGCTCTTCATAAAGAATAAGCTTTTTTGAAGGTGCAGAGATGCCTAAATATAAGACTATTGTAGTCACATATTGAGCAGTCTTTCTGCAAGTACTGCCTGCGATAATTTCAGTCCCTAATATATTTTGTTCAGATTATATACGTGACTGCAACTCTTCCACTTATCATGATCGTTGTCGTTCTTATCCGTGGAGCTACCTTAGATGGAGCTGCAGATGGCATCGCGGTGTACCTGCTACCGAATATTACAAAGCTTAAAGAAATCTCGGTTAGAGCGTCACCATGCATTGCATAAAGTAGGCATTGCAATATCTCTGAATGATCTCTATATAATTTGTACGATCAAGGTTTGGAAAGATGCTGCCGCACAAGTTTTCTTTTCTAATAGTTTAGGATACGGTGTTACAACTGCACTTGCAAGCCATAACCGATTCCATCATAACTTTTACAGGTTAGAGTTGAATTCTAATACAATACTTGTGAATGTTGTTCTAAATATTTTAAAACGTGATGAGATCTTTATATCTACCTTCCAGAGATGCCATAATTACAACCTGTCTCAACAGCGTAGTGAGTTTTCTTTC
This sequence comes from Halocynthia roretzi, assembly GCA_013436055.1. Lineage (NCBI taxonomy): Eukaryota > Metazoa > Chordata > Ascidiacea > Stolidobranchia > Pyuridae > Halocynthia > Halocynthia roretzi. The sequence continues at coordinate 267,610 of QRAM01000091.1, read as the reverse complement.
TGGTTTTGCGGTTTTTTCAGTACTAGGATACTTGGCCAAGCAGCAGGTAAGAGTGCTACATATGGTATTATCCACACGGTACAGTACTTATGACTGAAATTCTCCTGATCCAAAATTACAGTAATCACTCGATAAATCGTTATGCTTTGGATATACGAGGATATAAGATATTATAATGATACAATCTATATGAATACCACACGATAAAAATCCAACAAATTCTAGTTGGTGTGACAGTTCTACCTCATCCATGTGATCCGGAATAGGATTTCTCAATTTGTGCCCGTATCAGAGTATCCCAAATAGTGAGATTATTTTTACAGGGAATTCCGATTGCCAACGTCGCAGAATCCGGTCCAGGTTTAGTTTTTATGGCCTATCCTGCAGCGTTGTCACTTTTGCCCTTTCCTCAGATGTGGAGTGCACTATTCTTTTTGCTGATTATTTTACTCGGATTTGATACTCAGGTAACAGTTTCTACGTCCTGATAATTGTCCTATACTAGATATGGCAACAAGAATATGCTTGAATACGATATACAGTATATGTTTTTATTTCAATTTCGTTTCTATTCAACGTAGTTTGCCAATCAAGAAGCCTTGAATTCATCAATTCGCGACCTATATCCGAATATGTTTAAAGGGAAATATCAAAGAGAGATTGTCATCGCCGTTATATCAACCTTATTGTTCGCTGTCGGACTTTTGATGGTCACGAATGTTAGTATTCCACCTTTGTAGGTTTTTTTCAGATTTCCATTTTAGTCTTATCAATTTATTGTAAGACTTTTTTTTTAAGGGTGGAGTCTACATCTTCCATGTAGTCGATTCTTTCGCAGTGGCCGGTTGGTGCGTGTTCACCTCGGTCATCGTGATGTGTATAAGCATTGGATGGATATTTGACAATTACTGGGAAAAAGTGAGGAAAATGCTTGGTAAAAACACGCCGAAAGTAGCATGGGTCCTTTATATGTGGAAATATATAACGCCGACTATAACCTGCGTAAGATTTAATAAAAATTACTCTATTAAAAATTTATCTTCATTTTTCAGTCATAAACTTGATTTATTCTGTTGCAGTTCATCTTGGTATATAGTATGATTCAGCATAAACATCTTAAATACGTTACCTACGAATATCCCGACTGGGCCGAAGTTATTGGATGGATTATATCTATGAGCTCAGTGATATGCATTCCGTTGTATGCCATAGGTAAAATGATAAAAGCGAAAGGGAACTTCTTGGAGGTGAATGTCACAATTGGATATCTATCATTTCATATATCCTAGTATCGCAAATAAAGTGAAATTGTAATTCAGAGATGGAATCGAGTCACCTCGATTGACAAAGAAGCTTTCCTAAGAGAGTCGAACTGCAATGAAGAAGGCACTGGGATCTTACTCCAAGAAAAGACTTGAAGACTCATACGAAATAAATTAACCCCTTTGAATATGTTTCTGCACTGCATTCGGGCTTTGAGTAATGCTATGGGATGCATTATTTATCATTCCTGTCATCTTCGTCCGTAAACTTTGCAGAAACGGTCATAAAATCGTCATGCTGGGGGTTTGCTTTGAAAACTGGGGAAATGTGGTAGTAAGAAAAATAATATTGAATTGATCACCTAAATCGAATTGTGATTAACTGTTCTGGATTGTGAAGAGCATAACTTATTGGATTTCAATATAATCAAGGAGATTTACATCTGTGTGTTCCAATTCAAACCTCATCTACGAGCACGCATTGTCCCAGTAAAGGCCACCCCAGGAGTTTCAGACTCAGATCTCTCTTGTAATCGAAAGTAAAGTGCTGTTCATGGTGAATTTAATTTTTTGTAACATCTAAAAAAAATTACATTTTAGCCATGGGCGTGAGGGCAAGCGGGTTTGAAGTTCAAAATTTCTCTCTCACTCCAGCTGTCGAATTTAATCCGATCCACGAGGTACTTCGTTGAGTGGATTCAGATAATAATCTAACAGAATCTTAAAATAGACCCCATATGTGACTACGTAGTTGCAAAAGCAATGCTTTATAAAAAAAAACACTGCACAAAATTAAACCAATGACACGTCCCAATAACCTTTAACATTGTGACCTGAACCATAACCCCGTGGTGATGCCGATGGTCGAGAAGTGATTGACACATGCTTATTTTATCGAAGGGTTTCCAAAAACCTTTATGTATTGTGTGTTATTGATAATTTACATGTAATGGAGATCGTTATTAAGAGACTTGTCAGGAATCCTTTTGGAAATTTCTGTAGCAGGAAAATTGTTTCCAATGTTATCAGGTCCTTGCCTGCGTGCGGTATCACAGTCCCAAAACTCGTGTCTTCTTTCAATCCGGAGAAGAGTTCTACGACAGAATCTTCTTCTTCTTCGACTCTTGGTAAACAAGCAAAAAAAAGAAATAGAAAGAAAACAAAACTACTAAATGCCCCACGTCATGAGCTCGACGAGGCAGTAGAAATAGCATCGTTCGTCATTAGCACACGAGAACTTGCAGTCATAACAATGACACGAAATTTAGTCATCAATTCATGGCACAATCACCTCATTACTCCAATTACAAAGAACGAAGATTTAAGAATAGCTGAATATTTCAAAAACATTATTCATTCCGTCGGACAGCTACCGGATTTGCGAACTTTCGACTATTTCGTCGTAGAAAACAAGTATTGGCACGGGAAAAAACAAATGAATGATCATTTTCTCATTATGAAATCAATTTTACACACGCTCATTTCTGCAGTACATAACGAGGACGCCTCGCGTCAGCGGGTCGTTTATATGCATTGGATGAAAACAGGCAAGATTTTCGATTTGACCATGGACGGTAACATTCGCAAAAGCGGTAAAGACAAAACTGCGGGAATATTAAAATCGGGACATTGGTTAGACAGGCCGATATGTTTTAAGGAAGACATTGTTATTTTCAGTGATGCTGGTGTGAAGGTGAAAAAATCACCAGCGTTGACTGATGGTACAGACAATCTTTATGAGTATGTCACTGAAGAAATGTCAGACGCCTTTCTGCAAGCACTTGCATTTTGGCAATCTGCTATAGAGAAATTTTAGTGTTCATTTTTACAACAATTGTTTCTGTATATTTCTTAATTGTTATTTCACGGTGAATTCCTGAAATTTATGCCAATTGCATCTAGTGATTGAGCCTACTAACTCATGCACTGTGCACTGTCTTGGATGTATGTTAGTTAAAAACAAAAACAAAAAATGCTATGGGCCAATTGCTGTAAATGTGTTATGCTTGGAAATATTAAAATTTGCATGTTAAAATACATTTCCTGTTTTGATTTTGTATTATAAACTTGAATTTGAGGCTGGAGTTGAAGACTCTAGTGATTTATCATGCAAAATATTTGCAAAGTTTGGCCTAAAATGTTCTCACACTGTCACCATTTTCTATTACCTATCTGTACTATTTTTAAGGTTTGACTGTAAGTTTGTAATTTTACAACAATTTTTTTAAAACAGGTGTTTTTCTTTTATTATATTATTGACATTTGTGGGACTTGCCAATAGAGAAGAATGAAACGAATAGCCGCATTAGCAGTTTCCTTCGCTGCTGGGGGGTTTCTGGCAACAAAGGCAAGAGAAGTGTATGATCGAGATATGTTTCAAACATACCAAGTCAGTGCCGCTTTGCCTGCCTACCCTTCGCAGCCTCCAAAGAAATTTGGATCGAACAGACCGAATGATATCATGCGTTATGGCTTTCCGAATAACTCCGCTGTTAACATGAGGCAAAATTATGTGATCGGGTATGACACGAGACTACGTAATGCCAGTTGGGTGTTTGAACATCTAAACAAAGAAATAGTTACGACAAGAGAATCCGATCGAGAAAAGAGCGATTTCGTGCCGGACGAAGGGGTCCACAGATATTTTCGCGCAACAAACAACGACTACCTCCGTAGCGGGTATGACAGAGGTCACCTGGCGGCCGCAGCCAATCACAGAGCTTCGCAGTTTTGGATGGACGAAACGTTTCTCTTGAGCAATATAATCCCCCAGCATCCTGAAATGAATCGACAAGCTTGGAATAATCTGGAGAAATATGTACGGAGCTTGGCGCACCATTACGACAATGTGTATGTATGCACCGGCCCTCTGTATCTTCCCAAAATTGGCATAGATGGCAACTATGTACAATACAAGGTAATTGGTGAGAACCATATCGCTGTGCCCACGCATTTGTTCAAAGTTGTCGTGTGTGAAAGGAACTCCAAGTTTGAACTTCTTTCGTACGTAATGCCGAACGAATGGGTTGATCCGGGAATACCTTTGAATAGTTTCCTTCGACCGATCGAAACCATAGAACGGGCATCTGGCTTGCTCATGTTCGACAGAATCCCGAGGAGTAATTTCCACAAAATCAATCACGGCATCGAAACGATGCTATAACGACCAGTTAATATTCTAGGTTATAATCATGTAATTCGTGCCTTTTTGAATTTGCATATCTGTGACAATTCACCAATTAATAATGTCGCTTCAACATCTAAAATCCATCTGCTAGATTTTCACCATCTTCTATCAACACCAGTATGAAGAGTATGAAAAACCACCTCTGAAAACACTTGTTTTTTGTAGCAAGAAATGCACCTATCCATATTGATCAATGAAAAACTTCCTCTGTATCAGTATCTTATCCTGTATCCTAGATTTTCATATGTTGCAAAACATTCTTAGCATATAATTTAGAATCGGAGCAAACCAATTTATATTTCATTATTTATCTTTCAAAATACTTTGAACTGATCAAACATATTTTATGCTGCTTGTACTTTTGTTCCATCAATCTGTATCCGGTTGTTTTTCTTACTTATTCTACAGTATTTCTCCTTCACTGTAATTACTTACATAAACATTTGTTCATTTTATATGTGAACTAATTCTAGTGTTTAAACTCTGCTTTTATGGATTTAGATTCGTATTGTAATGGTATATATGAAATATAAATGAAAGAATATGTAGAGCTTCAATGCTGACACCAAGTTGAAAAATGCTTCAAACCAATTCTATCCTCCTGCTCATTCTGTTCGGGAGCCTTTCACTACGATCACTCGGACATGAGAACTTTTCTGATGAAGATCTCAAGCAATTAAGGTAGTGCTTTGTTTGTCTTTTAATCCAGTATATATGTTTACTATGGTTTTTGTCATGTTGTCATGTTTTACTAGAGAGAGGACAAAAGAAATGTTTTATCATGCCTACGATGGCTATGTGAAGTATGCTTACCCCCATGATGAACTCCGACCTCTCACCTGTGATGGTGTTGACACTTGGGGCAGTTTTTCTTTAACGCTAGTGGATGCGCTGGATACACTTGCGGTAAGCACTAGGATTTAATGTTGACTGCCAGAGGGGTAGCAGTTGAAATACACTTCGAATTTCCGATGAAGGATTATCAACCGGGGCATAACCTTATACCAGTTCATTCCTTTATCGATAACTGGCAAATTCAACCTAAAATATTCTACCAGTTGTTGTCAAAACTTTTCTTTGTTGGAATCCGATATATTTTTACCTTAATCCATTTCACCATTTCATGTAGATAATGGGAAACTATGACGAGTTCCGGCGCGTTGCTAAAATTCTCATCGAAACATTGAAACCAGATTTGGATGTGAATGCATCGGTTTTTGAAACCAATATTCGAGGTAGATCTTCTAACTTTGAAACTTGAACTTGAATGCTATCTTCTCTACATAATTTCTATTAATTTTTTTTAAGTGATTGGAGGCTTTATATCAGCTCATCTAATGGCCAGGCGTGCTGGCATGAATGTTACAGAAGATTGGCCTTGTGATGGTCCACTGCTCAGATTAGCTGAAGGCTTTGCAAAGAAACTCCTCCCGGGTATGTAGAATGAGGCGTCTCCAAGCTAACACTTTTTGCGTGCAACTGACCTACTGTTAATTTCGGTTGCAATTTTATGAACTAATATTAACCTCCTTTTACTACTATTTTGGTTTCACTTTTTTGAGATATATTTTTCGGGACATTTTTACATTTCATTTTTAAGCAGTAAATGTTAACAAATTGGTCTTTTTGGCATTTTTTCATATTTTATAGCACCAACAGGAGGTGTGATATATTGACATATATGTCAGCTTTACCAAGATTATTCCAAAAAAAATTATCTCAATCTCATTATCTCAATCTCAATTCAATGCTCTAGTACCGCTTGAAGCAAACTACAACAGCATATTTTGCTATGATATGTAGTTGATGAGGGAACTCGAATGCACCTTTTAATTGAGGACAGTTTGCAATACAATCTATGTGGCAGTATTGAATTATAAGCATAGATTTCGGTGACTCACACTTTCTTTTTTGATGGGGTTTTCAGCACAGAAACCAGTAGATATAATTAATCCTTACTAATTTGCATCCTTATTTTCTCCATTGAAGTAACTATTCACACTATGTGAAGTTATCTCGGAACGCATCCCTCGCATATAGCAGGGGACTAGTGTTTATCCTTCCGAAAAGTTGTATGACTGTACACTGTACTTAGTATTGCAGTCTTCTGAGGTTGAACCTCCCATATCATTCTCAAGAACTATTGTTTGGTGTTTTCTAATATTGTGATCACTTACATTTTCCTGCAGCCTTCGATACCCCTACAGGTATGCCGTATGGTACCGTCAACCTGCTGAGAGGAGTGGCTAATAACGAGACACCGGAGACTTGCACAGCTGGTGTGGGCACTTTCATTCTGGAATTCGGTGCTTTATCCAGACTCACAGGCAATCCTGTATATGAGAGAAAAGCAATGAGGGCCTTACTTGCACTCAATGCAAGGAAATCAGAAATTGGTTTGGTAAGTGTACAAGCCGGAAATCTGGCATATTTGGAGAATATGATTAATCTGTTGTTGTGTAGTGCTAGTTCAAAATCTACAGAGGTATGCTAACTTCACCTAGGCAACCTTAGGTGGAAGAATGTTCAATTGCCAAAGTTTAGAGAAGGGGGGAAAATTAAAATTGCCTGCCAAGTGAGGAGGATGTTAATGTGATCCATTGAAACCGCAGTCACTGTCAAAAATTTATCTGTATTAGTTAAAATTTATTGAGTCGGTTTTTTTGCAGGTTGGAAATCACATCAATGTTGTCACTGGCAAGTGGACTGCAACGGATGCAGGAATTGGTGCTGGCATCGATTCCTTTTTTGAGTATCTTGTAAAAGGATCCAATCTTCTAAGGAGACCGAGACTCATGGAAATATTCAGAGGTATAATTTATAATGAAAAAAGTATTACTGTTACTTCCGGCCTACAAGGTACAATATTTTTTTACTGAGCTCCGACCCCTGCACCTTAGCGATTGCTGACGCCCTATCTGTGAAATTAGATTAGAAAAAAGTAAAGTCACCAACAGCTTGAACGGTCACCAGCTCAAAGATTCTGATTTCCTTGAACTTCATTGTTTTTTCATCATGTATTATAAATGTATATGTATGATATCTATCCAAATTACAATTTAAAAAATAAATTAGGCCTCATTGGTTTGGAATTGCAATAATTCTCAAAATCAGTACTGCAGTACTGTGACCTGCTTCAGTGCCTTTTTACAGATAACCAATACATATCATTTTAGAATTCCTTGGTCCCATCGAAAAATATCTGAAGAACAGTGATTGGTATATGTGGGTAAACATGCAAAGTGGAGCTATTACTTTACCAGTATTCCAATCACTGGAAGCTTTTTGGCCTGGAGTTCAGGTGAGGAATGAACTGTTCTAGTTGGAGTATTCAATAGTGTCTCAAATGAATCAATGTCATCCTGTTCTTTAAAATGAAGCTAGGCACGAAATTGAATACTCATTCATTTGATATGCATGTTCTAAATTACCAACTCCTGAATTAAATATTTAGCTCAGTTCAATTAAGAAAATCGAGCCGGTGTGATTGCTATAAGCAGTCCTTTTTTGATATGGTCATAACTCTGAATGGACGTAAGTTCCCTAGGTCCCTAAGAGCAACTGTATAGGTATGCCATCCGAATTCTGATTGGCTGCTGAATAGAGCCAAGAACACCATTACCATTACATCTGTAGTGCCTTTTGCTGCTGTTTAGATGAGGAGGCGGGAATAAGTTTGCCAATGTGTCTTACAATACAGCACCTATGATTCAGCTACCATGTTTAATTTGTTTTTTACAATTCAGACATTGATAGGAGACCTTGAAAGTGCTTACAAAACACTACTCAATTACTTCAAAGTCTGGAATCAGTTTGGCTCAACTCCTGAGTTTTATAGCATACCTCACAAAGCACCTCATAAGTCACGAGAAGGCTATCCTCTGAGACCAGGTAATCTTTATTACTTTATTATTTATTGAGCAGTTGTTTCAGAGATATAAAATATTTGCTTCTTAACTAAAACCTTTCTTCTCTAAAAGAGCTTATAGAGAGCATCATGTACATGTACAGAGCGACTAAAGATCCTCTGCTGCTTGAAATGGGGAAGCAGATACTACATTCAATAGAAAATACAGCCAAGACGAAATGCGGATATGCTACGGTAAGAACATGCAAGTAAACAGTTTTTTTGCCACACCTGCTATACTTTTATACTGTGGTACAGTACGTAGTATATGGCTATTTACTCAATATATATATTTAGAATACTTTTACTCTACTGTTTTGAAGCGGACCATATATTTAATATTGGTAACTGCATATACTCTCCCTTAGATGATTGGTGATAAATATTCCTTGCCTTTCCTATGCCTCTTTATGTGTTAACGCAGTGACTCCACATCTGTATAGCGAAACCCGATTACAGTTGAACATATTCCACTGCTCATAGATAACCAGTGCTCATTTCCCCATAGTCACTGTGAGAAGACAACATATTATTTCCATTGTTACATGGGTATAGGAACATAATATGCTACTTTCATCCATTCACATTCTCTAGAATTAAACGTCATTTTACTTCACCTTTCTAGATTAAAGATGTCCGTGACCACACAATAGAGAATCGAATGGAATCGTTTTTTCTGGCCGAAACCACGAAATATCTGTATTTACTCTTTGACCCTGACAACTTTATTCACAATACGGGACAACAAGGCTTGATTTGGAAAATGGCAGGTGGAAGAGAATGTATCCTGGAGGCAGGTTAGTAAATATCTTTCATCCTCTACGCATTAGTCCTTTGAGGCATTTACTAGCATACTTGATGCAAACACAGCATATTAGGAATACCGTGATATTCTACTCGTTTGTTTATTTCATATTCATCTTAGTGTACAGTTGTGTATGGGGAATAACATAGGTTATATTATTCAATATAAATTAACCGCCTCACTACGTTCACTAGGTTCACTACGTTAACAGTGAGAGACTGCGTATGATAAAAGTTTGTAAGATAAAACAAATAGCAAGCTCCAGATTAAACTCCTACCGTGTACCTTATCACTTGTATTATCAAGACAATTCAGCATCAGCTAGAATTATTATATTGATATATAGTGATACCTCACAGTATATATATATATATATATTATGGGAATTTCTTTACATGCCCAAGGGGCAAGTTCCACCTTGTAGTAAAGAGTGACCCTGTGTCAATATTAAGAGCCATAGTCACTAGTAGCAGACGACTACTGCTGTATTTTGTATTGCTATGAATAGCAGACGAGTTGTAGTTGTTGAGTTATTCTTTATTAACAGGATCATAATCTTTTTGGTATGGTATTATTAACTATCTCCAGTTACTGTTACATCGTAGCATCCAGCATGCCTTATAGTATTTTAAGCAGTTAGTAGGACCTAAAAAATATAACTTTAATAGGTGGGTATATCTTCAATACTGAGGCACACCCTATCGATCCCGCAGCACTACACTGCTGTCATTCCCATCACAAGGAAGGGGCAGAGCTTGCCGATGTCATTTTGAAAATTGACGATTTTTTTACAACTCGGCACAATACGGGACGTAATAGTTTGCACGCTCCAAAGACTAGTAGACTAGTTGTTAATGATGCAAATGATTTGAAATGGAGTAACCGAACCGCTTTGCCTCTTTTGAGTTGCCCCGTGCCATCATTTAACCTAAAATTTAACTCTTATGGTGAAATATTTGCTAATGGATGACATACCACTGTTGAAAGTTTGACTGTTTGAGTGCAGTAAGTGCAATCTATTGTAAGTTACAAAGGTACGAATTTTGGTCCCGAATTAAGGAAGAATGGTTTTACAGCTAACTTAATATATGTTGATGTTGAAGATATTGGTATCGTAGCGTCTTTATGAATACCTAGGCGTGGTTGTTTGCTATTTCTTAAACGTAACTTATGCATATTTATAATATGCGCTCTCCTGTCTATTACCACACAGAAACAAATCGAATTTACCTGAATGCATACGTAACACGAAATGCCATACTATACAGCACAAGTTAATAACATTATCGTATTCAGTGATCGTAAACGTCGGAATTAAATATGCGAATTTTCTGGTTTTTGTTTCTGAAGGAAGTTCGGAATCATTATATACATATGTGTACAGTGGTTCCTCTGTATATGGACTACTTACTTCATTTACAAATTTCTCTCATTCAACAAATTTACCATCCATGGAAATTATTTGAATAATTTTCAACAGTTTCTGTAGAAAAACATGGTTTGCAACCTCATCGTCAAATTTAGGGTCGACTTCGAGGTTCTTGAATGAATTAATGAAAACTTCATCGAATATGTATATCTATTTTACGAATTTTCCATGTTACGAAGTACCTCATGACACGAATTAAACTGGTTAAGAGAGGAACCCATTGCACAAGTTATCTGCCACCAATGCCTATGTTCTGTAGAATAATACTGAGGTTGAAATATCTTTTTTATTACGATCTTTGATAAACGGCCAGAAATAGTATGCTTTTTTGATTTAATACAAATATTGGATTGATACAGTACCAGAATTCAGATTTGACAAATTGTTCGTTTTCGTGGAAATATTCTTTGTAAAACGCGTTTGATCGTCTGAACGTCGTATAGTTGAAGTCTCGTAGTCGTGAATATGATTTCTTATCTATATTTAATACATTGTATATTCAAACTCGAGCAGGAATGCTGTAACTTGCATAGTATACAATTTGCCATCCAATGGGCTCACCGGTACGCGATTTATTACTTGTTTCTGCCCCCCTAGGGCCCCCATAACGGGCATCTATTACAGAATTACATATGGATGCTATAACTTGAAGAAGAAAACAATTTTGGGGTCATCGAGACTCAGGTTATGCAGAGTTTCGGGTCACCCTAACACCGCACCATTTTTAATATATAGAACGGGGTACAGTAGTACCATGTACAAGAATGCGGTACCCCTACAATGAGAATTCAAACAGAATATAATAAGTTTTGTTAAAATCAAGTCACTGGTTTCCGAGTAGTTATTAAGAAAGTGCGAATCGTAACTTTTCCCGCCAGATGGCGCTACAGATCATGAGGCAAACCGTGTATAATATTCGTATTGCTTTGTCTCTCCGTAAGGTAATATGCGTCCTTACTCGCTTCGTTATGCGCCTGTTCAGTGTGTATAGGAAATGGTATGTTCTTTGATTCATTCCCACGATATAGAACGGAACGCTACAATCTCGCTTACTTTTTGATCATTGGGCGCTGTTTTTTTCGTTTAAAAATTTAATCAGCTTAAATAACAGGGTGATTTGGTGACCCATCAAGTCACGAGTGGTGTAGTATACAATATTATACAGAAAATTCATGAATGAATGTCACGCGATTCCTTCATTTCACATTTCATTTTGCTCTTTATTGTGCCCCTACAAGAACATTTGAGTATATTCCCGTTCGTTTTTTCCTTGCTTCCACTGCGTCCTTTGAGACTGATCGCCGGTCGTATACCTGTCCAAGCAATGCCATCGTGTCGAGAAACAGAGTAGTTGGATTGAGTTTTATTCCGAATTCGCTAGTGGCGTAGTCGTGAGGAAACACGTGATGGTAGTTATGGAATCCTTCACCTTCATTTTTAAAACGTGTTAAAAGGTTAGAATCGCTAATTTAAGAACACAACGTTAGTTTACCACAAGTTTACCATTTGGGTTACCTTTCTTGGCGAGTGTGTTGTGGTTCAAAGTTTACACAATGACCAATGACAAAAATATATTAGTACGATTATCAGGCAGTATAGAATATTCAGTGGAAACTAATGCCTATGGGAAATAGCGCCTATGGCAAGCACAGAAATTGCGCCCCTATGCAAACATCTCTATTCTTAACACTTGCGTATCGAGAATTACGCTAATTGAACCTAAAATTGACAGTGGTTTTTCAACTATCCTTTTTCTCAATGATCTTGCCAACCCTAGAAAAATCGGCTCGCTGTTCTAGTATGACCCGTGGAGCTGGTGTTCTTATGCGGAACATCCAAGAATCTATTATTACTGTATGCATAGCATTTCAATATTACCTGACGCGAAGAAAGCGACAAATATATTTTCCGCAGCCTGAATATTTCTGTCGTATGGCTTGTCGCCGTACATATGTGCGAAGCTATTGACCGACCAGGTAATGTTGAGTATGATGCAATAACGTAGAAGACAAATGCAGTATGAATTCCAAAAGCTTTCGTTCCAACATAACCACGGGATCATGGTGGGGATGATAAAGCAAAAACATGTCGCCAGGAGCAAGTAATACCTAAAAAATATAACAGTTATGCAGTATTTCCTATAGTTTCCTTATGTGCAGGTCTTAGGAGCATTGTTGGTCTTCAGGTTGTTGTTTAGTTGCAGGCATATTTACATATTTTTCACGCTATTCTGTAATTAATTAACATATCAGTAACCAGTAATTCAAATACAGTAAACAATAAACAGTATAATCAAACACTGTACCGACTTCAAGTAAGAAAAAAATTGAAATTGTTTCTCTTTATAAATACTATAATTTGGCGTTAGGTGTATGCTGCAATGTGTTGTTGTTGTGTGTGTTTGACGAAAGGCCGACCTTGCCTGCGCTATAGATAGCCCTTGTATCGATTGTTGTCAATACTCACTTTCTTTGAAATACCACCACCATGTCTTTATGTAAGTCATCTAACGGAATAGCTTTTCCCTTTTCCGCCACATCTGGATGTTTGTGAACTAATAACCATCCAATATGTGAAAAAAAGAATCCCCGTTGAACGTTATGCGGGTCTGCGTTCGTTTCGGTGAATTTGTGGTGAGTTCGATGATCACGCGCCCAATCAAAAATTGAATTCTGCAGACGACAAGTGTAAGCTTGATTAAACAGTGTAATCTACTTCGACAGTACTTGTGACGACTACTCGTTACTTCGACGTTGGATAGTTCGGAATTCCGGTCAGCATGAACTGATTTGACTGGCCCGACTGAATTCTTAATATTATTATTATCAAATTGAAAAGTACCACGTCACGCAATAAATATTGATGGCCATGTACAAATATTTACTTTTACATGAATAATAAATACTACTACCACACAAAGAATTTGATCAGGTGCGCCGGCATGTCCACTGCGTGTTTTGCACCATTGCGACCACCGACCACCATTACTCATCCCTATTTTTGCACTACGCCATTACGTGGTTCCAGAAGCCGCTATGTAAACTTTACGTAAGCCGGACCTAATGACTTCAGTATTGCGACAAATACCTAACAATTAGCGTAAACAATACGCTGAATAACATAATTCTTGTCAAGCTAATAAAGAATTTAAAAAAAATTTTAGTCATTACACTTAGAAGCAATAGCCCTGTCGTTGTTACGTAACTATCTATTTCACATCACTTTATTATGTCGAGGTGACGTAAGGTCGGAAAAAATATAAAAATAAAAATGATTTTAGAAAAGTAGCGTAAAGTCAAAACGACGTAACACAAGGTATTACCGTACTTTACTCGGTCATTTCTGCTAGTGAGAGATGGTCGCTTGTTAGGGCAATGATTGGTGAACTACAGTAATGGATGAATCGTCGTATAGTTTTGTTTGTTACAAGCGCTATTTAACAAAGTGCATCAAAATGATAAGTTATTCCATTACGATCCATTACATTGAGTTTAATCGTGTTCCCTGAAAATGGAAATGCTAGATAGTGCCATCACTAGTTCTAGTCGACCGTACGTACTATCCTAATAACATCAGATATGGATATTTACAAAATAATAATTTATTACCCAGGGTGCATCATAAAGTGGGTATTAAATCGACATGCCTACCTGTAGAGCAAGCGAATTCATAATCATGAGACATATTCGCAGGGGTAGTTTTGCTTTGTAAGAACGATGAGTCCAAAGACGATGCGCTCCAGCTGTAACGCCTAGAGTCGATAAAAATCCCGTAAATATACCTGCAATAATAAAATAGCTGACATTGCTTCTTTAACTAATTCATTGTCATCCACCCTGAAGTCTTAATCGCATAATTTATTTCACCTGTAAGTAAAGTTCCCTGTGTTTCGTATATTTAACTTTTACTATAATTTCTCTACAATACACTGGACAGGGCGCAATTGGATATATTTTTGCGAGACACAGGGTCTATTCTAGAATGGAAAGTGATCAAAATATGCGCTTATAAAGTGCATGTTAGTGAATGGACCAACTGAATATAAGCTCAAATTATCTCACCCTAAATGGTCCAATTGACATAAAGCCCTGCCATTAATATCCCTATATGCCATACCGGACCAACCATTAGGCAAATGAAGCACGTGCCAGCCAAAAATCAAGGCCACAAAAAAAAGTAAAAAAAAATTGATAATTATCAGGTGATGACAAACATGCTTTCTATTATTTTTATGTTAATAACTGGATATCCTTCTTCATTCACGCGTTTGTCCTTGAAGGCTTTTCATACTCTGTGTTGCAACCCAAAATGACTATATTTTCAGGCCACCTATCAAAATGTACCTTAGGGACAGCAGAGCTTTAATCCGACACTGCGTATATGGATGTAGTTGAATAAATCTCTAGCGTCAAGCGAAAGACGATTTGAAACAGATTCAATAGTCTTATAAAAGAACTCCCAAGTACAATGCTCGACTTAAATAGTACCCTGACGGAACTGGAGTTGGATCGAGTCACTAAAAATGGCGACTTAAGTCGGCAAATTCAATAGACATTCCGAACATACCGAATAAAAGCGTTTGCCAGCGGCATTCGGTTATTATGGTCAGCGTATATAACGAGACCATGTGGAGAAACGACAACAGCAGAACATTTTTCCATATAATCCTGCGACCTCCTGCGAAAAATAAGAACCTGTTGAAAAAATAATTTCTAACCATAATATGTATACAGTGGTGCCTTGTACTTTGCACCACCCTATCTTCGTACGTTCCAGACGTCGAACGCTAAATTCATGAGAAATCCGCATTCAGACTCTGAACGGCGCGCGTAATAAAAAATGTGCTAGTAGGGATTTTACCAGGACCATCAAATCAGTTTAGCTAGTCGGAATTTTAAGCTGACCTACGTCGAAGTTACGAGGTTTAACTGTATACAGTGCATTAAATTGTGTTATCTTTTATCTTAAATTATGCGTGTGTACTATTTAAGTTGGTCGAAATGGGTTCGGATAAGGGTCGAGGAACAGATTACTTCACTTTCCATTATTTGTAATGGGGATATTCGATTCTAAATTCGAACAATTCAGAGTTCAAACGGCATCATGGAATAGATTAATAGTATAGATTATAATATATTTTGAACTCAAATAGTAACTGAATTGGTAACTAAGTGAAGTACTTTGGGAACTGTCTCTATATTTCAAAACATCAATATCGTACACCAGCAGAGAAACACAGCCCTGCCTGTTTGTCGCCCATTTTCACCATGGTAAAATACTCGAAAAAAGACCCTGTAACTTGGTTTTAATGGTGTGAACATAACTTAACGCTTCGGTTCCTTGGTATACATGTTAAAAATTCTGGTTTGATCGTGAAAAAAATCACTGTCTTTGGAAATACATATTTTATAATATTATTACTGTGTACTTACGTGCGTCTTGAGTATCCTTACACGTGCATTCAGCATGAAGCCTTGCTTTCGTAGCAAGTACCTCATCAGCTTCGTTAGGCGCCATTTATCGTTTTTAGGACTATTTTTTAGCTGACAGAACAACAATAAAAATGCTATCATGATGAGCTAGCTGGTTATTATATCTACACCTGTTAGTTAATTTATTTCTTACTTGAACAGTTTTTCCAATCTAAACTGTGTAGTTTATCATGCGAATTCTTTTCTGATGATAAGATTTTGACAACCGAGAAAAAATTACAGCTTTTAATACCATGAGCGCCGCTTGTTTTGATCGCTTCGGGACCGTCTCTTTCTGATAACATTAACTGGCTGGTAACAGGATATAAATATGTTTTGGATGGATTAATATTTAAAACAATACCCGAATAATAACATTATTCGATCATAATAATTGGTGTCCACTGTAATACAATTTCACCGGTTAAATATTTAACGTAGCTCAGAATACAATTGCGACTCTGTGGTTAGGATTACAATTTCACAATATATTTGTTGTATCAATGTTCACATTAGATCGCAGTCATCGAACATAAGCCTATGTTGAAGCATTTTTTTTTTGAATTTCTTTTTGGTGTTCACTATATCGTAGATTATGAGACCAACCAGACGTGCCAGGGGAAGTTTGTCTGTCTTTACTTAGTGCGCCGGTAAACATTCAGCGCAAACTCTCTTAGGTATACAGTGGTGCCTCATACTTCGTACATAATCCGTTTCAAGAGGCCGTTCGAACTCTTGAATTGTTCAAAGTTCGAATCAGTTATCCCCATTCGAAATAATAGTACGTGAATTAATCCTTTCCCAGGCCCTAAAATTCATGCTGATGTTACCGAAGTTTCAATTTTAATTACTCCCGCGTCAAATTCGACTGTTCACTGCAATTATAGCATGCTGTCATTCCTAAACGTACTTTACACGGAGAGCGCAATTCTTTGCTACGCGCCTGTAACTTTTGAAGTGAAATCTATTTCATGCGCTCCATGGAATTTCTCATGAATTCAGCATTCCAAGTCTGGAATGTACGAAGTTAGGTTCATGCTAAGAACGGGGCTGCATTGAGTATCATTCTTATTTTTTCCGCTTCGTCGTAAGTAGGGTTGGACCCCTCCGGCCCCACGCGAAGCGCAGACCCGGATTTCTTTTTGCATGCATTATTCTGGGGAGCATCTGGAACCCTACGACAAATTCAATAAAGATCCATTGATAAAGAAATAAAGATCCAAATGCACTTTTGCTCCAATTACAGGGTAACCCTGATATTACTGTCCCAACGATCGCGTTATAGAGGGCTTACGCTATTTATGGATCCGCAATCCAAAACATAACAAGTCCTAGAAATAGTGTTTACTGGATTGCACAGTCCTTCTCCAACGCACGCAATAAGATTGATGTTTCAATGCCGTATTTCCAACCGAGAATCTCTCTTATATAATCGGATTTTTCTATTCGATCTTTGCCCTGTTGTATAAACACTGGTGTTTACTGTATACTAGTATCATGTCGCAACTCGAGGCCAATTATGTGTGGTTAATATATATCGCTATATGACTAGGCATTTGTCTTTCCCGGAACTTGCGAGGTCTTCCAGTAAATCGAAAGCAAACAATACAGCTTATCTCGAAAGCGTCCTTGATGAAAATAATTCATTACATTTATGGCTTATGGGAAATCCGGCTTCAGTGAATACTAAGGTCCAAACAACACCACAAAATAGAGCTGAATCACATCAGTTATATAAATCTTTTTAATAACACAGAATGGTATGCTCGTTTTACCTTCGTATTGCAATCGTAGGAATTGAATTATCGTATATACTTGAGAGTAAGACGGGATTAACTGAGAGACGAAACTCAAGTAAATGAATCTATTGTCCGCTTTTTATAGCTCACCAGACTACAAATTAAGTTGATAAATTTGGATAATCTCAGGTAAGAAACCTCTCATTGTCAAGTATATACTGTACTGTGTAACTCTTACTACTAAATCCTATTGCCAGCGACAGTGACTTCATTTGAAATCTTAATCAAGAAATCAAATGTATAAATCCTTTCATATGTAGAGTCAGATACATTCGTAAGATACCCTATTCATATCAGCACTCTCAAAACATTTGATTGAAATCATCGGATAGCCACAGCAACCTACCTACACCTAGACTACCTTTTGCAGACTCTTTATAACTGCAGCATTTTTTTATATGACACATGATAGGTAATGATTACGAAATGACTGGGAACACAATCTTACGGTTTTGTATGAATCCTAGCGCCTCCGGCAGAATTCTGTAAGTTTTAGGTGCATCTGTTTTGATTTACCCCATCTTTGTAAATCGAACGTTTATTGACAGTAAATATAGGTTTATGCTGACGCAGTCATTTCCTCCTTTTATTTCGAAACGATAAAATGAGATACTTGTGTAAACTTTGCAATTACTCAAGAGATTAAATTTTTAAATATGACGACATCCAATTGGGGTAATTTATCATCCAAAGAGTCCTTAGTCTTCAACCGTCATTAGAAGTGGTGTACTTTGATATCGGGTTTTATTACTAATTGAATTAAATATCAAATGTAGGAACTTGATATAGTTCACGCATAGTTTGTATTGGTTTCAAGCTATGCAGCATTATAATGATCCGAAATTCGAGACTCAAGGTTAATGAACCCGAGATTATTGTGTTCAGTGACTTGTTTTAATATTTGACCACTTCCCACAGCTTGTGTTCTGGGTAGTCTGCCACATGAACATCTGTGAAGTCACCCGCCCAATAAATAAAATAACTGAATAATGGATGCACATATATAATTATTATTCAGACAACTGAATTATTTGTTCGCAATTAAGTAACAGCCTGATAATCGGCGTGGAAACATGGGTATGGATAGGTTCGAAACGTGCAGATCATAGTTTCTATATAGATCTCGCATATCAAAAACTTGCGGGAATGTCAGCGGGACGTGGACTTTGCCCTCCATTTTTCATAGTTATTCCATCAGTGTACCAGTTTAGGTGTACAGTATTTGTATTTGGCGTCTGATTTTTCACGATGTTTGGCGTAGCTCGCAATGTCATTTCAATGCGGACAGAATGTAAATAAAAGTGTTAACCTAGCATGGTGGTGAGAATACTTTTTCTCGTAAATCATTGAGCTGTACGTAAATATGTGAATCAAGATCATGTGAGTTGCGACTACAATAAACATTTCGTAACTTTCGTTTAAGCAACATTTACACCTGTATATTGCATCATGAAACGTCGGGTGTATCAGGGTTGATTTTAATGTGTAGGGGACCTGTGCTTGTGCATTTGTAAATAGAATTTTGTGCAGTAATTGAATTGAATAATATTAAATGAAAACTCAAATATAGAGTAGTTTTTTCAACGCGATGGAATTCCTGAATACTAGGATAAAAACGACCCAAATACTAAACTACAGTATATATAATATATCGAATTTACAACAGTATTAATCTTTTTACTACTTTTAATACTGAATATCAATAGGAAGTATAGGTGGAAGTAAAACTTGCCAGGCCACTATCATTCACAATAAATAAAACACAAATAAATTTTATCCGAAAAACTTGAAATCTTAAAAATGGCCCTTACTAATCATCCTTCACAGACTAAGAGATCTCAAACACCATGTTATTGAACCCATCTACAATAGTTTTGAAGGTCTGAAATTTCCTGCAAATAAACCCATCGGTATTTTATTTTCCGTTTACGAAAATATATCATTGCAGTTTATATACCTGAATTCAGTACTCGTACATATTTACCTTTAATTATTACTAGAGAAACTCAGTGTGGGGAATAGCAACAGTTTTATTGATGCCCAGATGGAAAATGAGTTTTAACGTCTAGCATTTCAAAGTGTCTCACTAACCAATAATTTCTGTTAGGATTCAATGGGTGTCTCACTAACGTATAGTCTATGTTGTTGTAATGAAAGCCAAGTGGCTAAATTAATGGAATGCACTTCAAGGGTGCAACCCATGGGCCTCCGTCAGCTAGAAGTTAGGTAAAAAGTTATTTCATAGGGAATACTGAATGAAAACATAAGTATCTTAAGTTTTCTATTTGAAAATTAATTACATACAGCGTATGCCGCTTAGTGTGGTCGCTTAGGGACAGTCTCGTTTTGATAACAATAACTGACTGTGAACATTAATGGAGGAATATTGTTATAATATAAAAATGTTTTGGGACCAATTAATATTGATTACAATATTTGCGATCTTAATAAGTAGCGCTCACTGTTTATAAATATATATAATAGTTATTGCGACAAAACGAAATACCATTCTAGGCTGTATACATATATCGTATACCGGTTTGTGATCCCATACAGATTTTAAAATCTGAAAGACTTTTTTTACCAGAGGCGTCATAGTTATGGGCGTCCATTGTAACATTTCCAGGGGAGTATAGTCGAAAAAAATTACTTCTGCTATGAAATATATATTACATCAAAATGGAGGTGTATGGAATTAAAGAATAACTTTCTCACAATAAAACTTAAAAAAAGCATGTACTAGTAACAGATGTGAATCAAATATCAGCAGTGGCTAAGTAGCTATATGCTTTTGATACAGAATGGGGCAACTTCTGCGTTATAATATTATTCACAATCTACTCGTGTTTTCATGATGCTTTCAAATCTGTTCTTCCTTCTGCAAGAACGTTTGAATACTTTCCAGTTCTCTTTTGCCGTGCCTCAATTGCTCCCTTGGAAGCGCTTCGTCGATCGTACGCCAGCCCTATCAGTGCCATACTATTGATAAACACCGTAGTCAAATTACATTTCATCCCAAATTCACTAGTGGCGTAGTCCTGCGGAAATGCGTGATGATAATTGTGGAAGCCTTCGCCTGATAGAACAAACAGGAAACCATATGAATTATTAGCGTCGTATGAAAAGAAAAATTAGAAAGTTACTTTTAAAATATTAAGCTAATTAGCGCAGTGATTCCCAATCCCGTTCTCCTGTACACCGATTCCATGGAAATCTATTAAAACATCTCCCGACGTAAACAGAACCTTAAAAAAACTATGAGGCTGCTTGGTCGCTAAACACATGGTCATTAACATAGCAACTGTTCAAAATGGTGTAATGTTGTTAAGGATTCATGATACAGAGAGTGACAGGCTGAAGACCTGGGACCAAACGGCGTCCGAGGGAGAACATCCTTCTTGCGAAGTTCAGTATTTGAAAATCCCGACACTATTTGGCCTTTCTATAAGATTTCAAATTCCTCGCCCTAAATAAGAAGCCATGAAGCCATAATACATGACACTGCCGTTCCTACAAGGGGTCTTATTTTGGAATGTTTTTTGAAATTTATTTCTTTTCCGTAAAAAAACCCTTGTAATTGTTATTTCAACTCACAAATACTTGTTAGGATTCAGCGTCAATAATGTGAATTCAAGAAAAAACATTTCTAAGTCACGAGTTAAATCATGTCATGTGCGATCGATTCATGCCAGCCACTCTACCATTTGTTTAGGTTGTTAATAGCATGAAACCGACATTCGTTAAGTTTTAGTCGGGGACAACTGATAAAATTTAAATATCGTCATTACCTGCAGCTATGAAAGCGACCAGTCTATTATTCGTAGCGTCAGCGGTTCTGTCGTAAGGTTTGCTGCCATACTTGTGAGCCAAACTGTTTACCGACCATGTAATGTTGAGTGAAAGACCATAGCGAAAGATGCATACAATATATGAACTCAAAAAGCTTTCATTCAAACATAACCACGGAATCAGAGTAGGAATTATGAAGCCAAACGTCAGAGAGAGAGGCACATAATATCTGTAAAATAATACGATAGTTGATTTCAATACAAGATATGGCTAGTAATTGTGCTGTTATTGTGATACTATCAGAAATAGAGATCAATGTTTTTGATATCAATCTTAGGTGTGGAGACTGAGGGTTTCCCAGCGCAGGTCGAGATTGCTCTGTCAAAGCTCGATCCCGCAACCTCTCGATTACGAGACGAGCTTGTTATCCGTTGAGCCACTCTTCCATCCCCAATTTCAATCAAAAATGTACCAAACACGCCCGCGAACGGCTGTAACGCCACCTAACGGCCATAATAAAGAAACAATCTTCTCGTTCCCTTTGATTTGCCCAAACGCAAGTGTGAGATTCCAAATAGATTCAGCTGTATTGTAAAAGAACTCCATTCTAAATATCAGTCCTTGGCATGGTCTAAAAAAGCGAGCAAATTTATCCTGAAGCGATTATCTGCGACCGCCCGATATTGCGGGCAATTCGGTAATGATAAAATCTTCGGCTAGATGCATAGACTAAGATCGTTAAAGGGGGCGTTACGTGGGCGAGGCCAGTACGCCCTACAGGTTCTGTTATAAGAGATCCTGATGTTGTTGTTGCACTTAATGGCGTTGCTTGTGACAAGAAAAGTATATAGTATATAGTTAATTTTTAATTTCGCCCACTTTGTTTTAATTTAATTAATAAGATGAGAATTCGCGGTTATGGTATTTCAATTGGAGTTCTTTGACGACTGAATCTGTTTCGAATCTCACTTGTGTTCGGTCACTTTTGAATGACCCACGTCTTTTTTTCGACGCTCGACGAATTAGGGCAAAAAGTATATGGTACATAGATAGACGGGGAAATACATACATGAGCAAGAACTTTATATATATTAAGAATATAAAAACACTAGAAGTTTGCAAACTAATACTTACTTTCGTTGAAATACCACCACCGGATCCTGGTATAAGTCACCTAAGGGTATATTGACCCCCTTCTTCACAACATCTGGATGTTTGCGAACTAACAACCATCCTACGTGTGAGAAAAATAATCCTCGCTTAGAGTTGTACGGGTCAGCATTCGTCTCCGTGTACTTGTGATGAGCTCTATGATCACGAGTCCAATCGAAGATTGAAGTCTACAGACGATAATAGCATTCTTATTTATTAATAGCAGAATTACAGTTCTACGCCTATATTGTAGAATACAATACAGGCACTTTGCATTTCTGAATTCAATTATATTCCTAATAGAAATGTTAGGTGCCAGTGCCGTCATCTCGAAATATGGTGTCACTACAGCGATGGTGGTTAGATTAAATCGAGTTCTTATAACTTGGGGTTCATCCTCATCCCACCAGTGACTATACTATCTAAAATAAGCTCTCAACTTCCATCTCCAAGGAGCATAGCACTCGTAACTTTTGTTTAATGGTGTACGGAAAACAGAAGGAATGTAACCTACCTGGCAAGCACCTGAATTTGCCAGCATTATAAATATACGCAGCGGAAGTTTGGCTTTGTAAGAATGGTGACTCCAGAGACGGTGAGCTCCACCCGTGACGCCCACAGTGGAAAGGATATATCCGTAGGTTATATCTGTAATGATGACAATACAAAAATGAATTTTTTCGCCCTGATTAAGTAGTACGAGAAAAAAAAGTATGACGAAATAGAGCAGCTATTTAGAGTTTTACATTTACAGTAATCCCTCACCCATCGCGGGGATAACGTTCCAGAGCCTCTCGCGATAGGTGAAAATCCGCGAAGTAGAAATCACATATTTATTTAATTATTTGAATATATTTAAACGTTTTTTGAACCATAATTATTCACACACTCTTATTTACCTTATCAACCTTTCCCACAATCATTTGACCGGTTATTTTTTTTAACTTTTAGTGTTTAAACATACTAGTACTGTACAGCACGACATTCATCATGAAATGAAATACATACAATATTACATTAAAATACCTACAATACAATATTATATAGAATCCGCGAAAAGTGAACCGCGATATAGCGAGGGACGACTGTATATTCTAATACCAGGGGTTCTTAAACTTTTTGGGTTGCGCCCTCTTTACATCTTTGAGAAAAAATCACGTCCCACTAACATTGGCTCGCGGGGGTCGCAGGTTGCACGCCTCTGAGCCAAATAACACTGATCTACAAGAAAATCTTACAAAATAAACTAACAACTGTTTCTATGTAATTCGGGTGCGCTGATTCC
>QRAM01000091.1:158155-242899 GCA_013436055.1 Halocynthia roretzi | reverse complement strand
CTGGTTGTAGGGCATGAAAATATAGTGAAAAACAGTACCATATTGAACCAGCATTTGGAAATAGGTGTAATACGGCAAATACACTACATGTATACATTTTTTCTCTTTACAGTAATAAGCTGATTTGCGCTTTCTTGCGCATCGGCAACTTGAAGAGGTAAATATTACAGGTCTTGAGTAAATATCAATAATTGAATTTATGCCAAATTTGGGGCGTTAAACGGGTTATTGCTGTGTATATATCATATGCATGTACGATTACAAAAATACTCAATGGGCAGTTTGAAATGGGGCCTTTTGGATATGAAAAGAATAACTATTATCTCGACTGTTACTAATTATTCAAAAAGTAAAATGTAAAGCCATTTTCGTAATCACAGTCTTCCAACACTTGAAAAAGTGAGACCCCCTTACTAGCCTTGTGACTGACAATAAACCTTTCAGACTCTGCATGAGAAACTACGTCAATCTTTCACCAGATAATCTGTCAATCTACTAAACTCGTAATCAATTTAGTTGTTAAGGAATTATTTCAGAAATAGGTTTGCTCTACCATCATGATTGCTTTGCGAATACAAGCTTTTTGTTCAATGCAGTGCGTGTTGTGCGTAATACAGATGCTGCAATTTATATTTAGAAGACCGGATATCATGGCAGAGCGCTCAATTAGTTTTTTTCTCATATCATTAAATAAACTGAAGCCAGCCGAATTGAAAATCGCTTGACTATTTCGGTTATTTGCGACGCATTATACTCTTTCTATAATATCACATAAATAGGTATTGTAATGCGCTTCTCTGTGGTGCTATAAGCTTGCTTCCGTTTAGTTTGATGATCTCAGTCACATATACGTACGTGCGATATGTACCATTTCCATTCACGCGTCGTTACCCGGGAACGCAGCTTTCTTTTAAATCTAGGGACGGACTTCCGTTCTCTATGTTATAATAAAACAATCCAGAGCAGACTGTGTTGATATAGTCTGAACTATAGATACACATATTCAACGACGCATTTCTAATGTCTAGCTACTGGCCCGGGATTCTCTAGCCACTCGTTGGTTTGGGCGATATTTCGAATCTGGCTGTCAGTAGCTTCCATTACTAATCTGATCATTTTGTGTCACTATATAGTAAAATGGGGCGCAAATTCTACCTTACTTCTGGGCGATCGGGTTAGGGTTGGAGAATTCAAAAGATCTTGAAACTATTCAAATAAGACATTATAACCCTGAACGTATCACTAACCCCAAAATGAGATACATAAGTAATGGTATATTTACATTTTCATGAACCAGAAAGGATTGCTTAACCATTCGAAACGTTTTGAAAAGGTACATATCTTGTATGAACTGCTGCAAAGACGATACAAATTTATTTGGCGTACAGTCGAATATTCTGATACATCCTTGCCAAGACGATGACTGTATTTATATGAAAATGGTTACATGTTATCCGCAATTGTAATTCTAATTATTCATACAGTATACAAGCAATTTCCTGGCCAGAAAATGACATTATTATAGTTTTCTAAATGTACGGATCTAGAGGGAAATCATACGCCGTGTAAGTGTCATGCCTTTTTTAAGTGGTTGTCGTGGAGGATTGAATTTACTGCTTACGCTGTGTAATTAAAGCTGAGTATTTGCATTGCAAATATATTCGTGAACACTTAAGTTTGTAAGTAGGGTGAGGATAATAAAGCTGCAGGAATTCACTTAACGACGTTTTGCATTGATGGTATACCATGTATGTTTGCAAACAATGTTCACGACCTTTCTCCAGGGTCATGAAAGTTCTGGGGAGTTAACTCCCACTAAGTTTCTGTGAATTTAACTAATCAACGAAAGGCCGGGTCACTACGTAATTCGGGATATAGGAATATAGGCAAAGAATGAAAAGAAATGCCTCCGGCGAGGATCGAACCAGCAACCTGCGGATTATGAGACTCCCTTGATATACGGCACCTCTATCGTAGGATTATTACAGTGGGGCATGTACTAAAACAATGGTGTATTTCAAGGAATGTTGGTTTATGCATCACGTCTCAAATTTGCTAATTTTATCGTGATTGGATCATTATAAGTTCATCTATAAGTGTTGATTGTACTTTGCCATCTAGCGGTTGGAAATTTTTACTTCACTTAACGGTTATATATGACCCAACAGTGACATCTAGCGGTTGGAAATTTTCACTTCACCTAACGCTTATAAATGATTTTCTAATGATCCAATCACGCTAAAATTAGCACATATGAGGCGTGATACATAAGCCAATATTCCATAGATAATTTGGGTCGATTGATTCAGGTTAAACCCGAAAAAATCCATTCCGGAACTCCAATACCTATTTCTGGTCGACCGTAACGAGTGACCTCGCGTTGAACAACCCTTAATAACTCGCAGACCAATTACCTTCCCACTATATACAAAACGCAAAGGAATGCAGAATTTTATAGCGAATTCATACATATAAGTCTCATATGCACAGCAAACTAACGGGAGCCGTTATCCTCTTTTCAAGTTTAGGTTAAGTAATTAGGTGGTTGCTGACTTAAAAAGGGGATAACGGATCCCGTTAGTTTGCTGTGCATATGAGGCTTTTATGTAGAGATTCTTTATGAAAGTCTACATTCATTGGTGTGTCATAGTGGGACAGCAATTGAAAGAATGTTGGTTTATGTATTACGTCTAAAATGTGCTAATTTCAGAGGGATTGGATCATTACAAGATCATTCATAAGCGTTAGGTGAAGTGAAAATTTCCAACCGCTAGATGTCACTGCTGAATCATTTATGACCGTTAAGTGAATTAAAAACATCCAACCGCTAGATGGCAAAGTACAATCAACGCTTATGCATGAACTTTAGTGTGATTGGATCATTAGAAGTTCATTTATAAGCGTTAAGTGAAGTAAAAATTTCCAACCGCTAGATGTCACTGTTGGATCATTTATAACTGTTAAGCGAAGTAAAAACTTCCAACCGCTAGATGGCAAAGTACAATCAACGCTTATAAAATGATCCAATCACGCTAAAATTAGAACATATGAGACGTAATACACAAACCAACATTCTTTGAAAAAATTGGGTCGATTGATTCAGGTTAACCCCGAAAAAATCTATTTCGAAACTAGAATACCT
Source organism: Halocynthia roretzi (assembly GCA_013436055.1). NCBI lineage: Eukaryota > Metazoa > Chordata > Ascidiacea > Stolidobranchia > Pyuridae > Halocynthia > Halocynthia roretzi. The sequence goes on along the minus strand of QRAM01000091.1, from coordinate 239,757 downwards.
ATCTCTGGTCCACCGTAACGAGTGACCCCACGTTGAACAACTCCTAATAACTTGCGGATCAATTGTTGTCCCACTATATATGACCCACCAATGAATGTAGACTTTCATGAAGAATCTCTACATATAAGCCTCATATTTAACGCAAACTAACGGGATCCGTTATCCCTCTTCCAAGCCACCAACCATCTAGTTATTTAACCTAAACTTAAAAAGAAGATAACGGCTGCCGTTAGTTTGCTGTGCATATGAGACTTATATGTATGGATTCGCTATAAAATTCTGTTTTCTTGGCGTGTCGTATATAGTGGGACGGCAATTGGTCCGCGTGTTGTATGGGGTTTGTTCAATTTAGCGTGATTGGTTCATTTGAAGTTCATTTATAAACATTTTTAGAACAGTAACCCGGGACCGATCCATTCTAACTTCAATAAACCGGCGATTAGAAACCCCGGCGGCTCACGTACCCCAGGTTATTTTGGAGGGAATGCGGTAGTAAAGTTGTACCATGCAATTTCCAATGCAATTTTGTCCAGTATAGTGTTGCTGAAAAATTGGTAGTCTACAACTGAGCATGTTAGCGAATATACTGATCTTTGTCTGGTAAATTATGCAGAGTTATGCTTTAGTTTATTTTTGGTACTTAGGATTTAAATTTGAGATATCCCCATTGATTGAAAGTAACTTCATAATAGAGCTGTTTTATTATTTATGTATTCTCTCACTATAGGAAACAGCAATATGTGTAATGTAAGGTAATCAAACTATCAAAGTTGGAATTTGAGAGAATCATGACTGACCTAACAGGTGAGATGTGTTAATTTTGAACAAACTCATTGCAGTCACTATAATGCAGATTTCCTTTTTCAGGGAATATCCCGCCTTATTATCGAGACGTCCACGATGTGCTTTGTCCGGGACAGAATGAAAAAGTTTCCAAGAATATTTTCACCCAAGTAATGATGAAATCCGGTCTTGACAATGGGGTTTTGAGCCAGGTCGGCTTACTTTGTTTAAATTGATAGTGTTCTAATGATTCTTCCCTCATGCAATATATTATACTAGTAGAACTTTTGTTATTAATTTCGAAGAAAGGTTAGTTTGGTATTGAGGACCATGCTTTTTTTCCTGTCCTTAGCTAGGCTACTGAGGTAGCTATGCAGTACCTGAACTACTGGACATAACTAAAACCAGCAGTCCCACCTGTACCACATGTTCCAGGAGTACCACCCGAGTGGCGACAAGATGTCAGCTACAGTGGTATTTAGTGTTTAGGTGGTATTTCTGGTACATGTGGTACAGGTAGAACATGTGATACAGGTGGTACTGCTGGTTATAGTGTTGTCCGAACCACTTACATTCTTCGCATAATTGCTCCTAAATGTTCACCAAATATCATGTTTGTGTTATGTTAGCATTGCAGCTTATAATTTGGGGTCTGAGTTGCGTCTCGAGATATTGTTCACTTCCCATCTTCCCTTGAGTTGTAAAATTTCTACTCAACTGAGGTGGTTGTCATTTAAGTGATCAGAAGTTATGTTAATTCCGATTGTAATTCCCATGATGTAGCCTTTACCAAATGTATCTGCGTTTATTAAGGTGTCTCCTCCACCATCAACATTCTCATGCATCCTTTCACCTTGAAGTAATTAATTTCTTGTTAAATTCTGAACTTTTTTTCAGATATGGGATTGCGTCGAATGCAAAGGAGGAATGGTTTCAAGAAATAACTTATATAAAGCTCTTGCTTTGATGGCTTTTGCACAGCAGGGGAAGAATGTGAATGAAAAACTTCTGGAAAATTTCTCTGGTCAAGGTGAAGTGTGGTACTTGTTAAGTCCTACACAGCATACTTGAATTATACCCAGGTCATCATCAACATTCACAGACTTGCACTTACTTGAACCTTCCAAACATTTACCAAACAAGACCGATCATAATTCGCCGAAGATACACAAATAAATGTTAGGGTGCTGATACACAGCTTATAAACCGCTTGGTGTTTTAAAGTTCTGCTTGTCTGTTATGCACTGAACCAATCTATATTTATACTTCCCATCTAAGCACAGATTATATTATTTATTAATGTATTTATTACTTCATCTAGAAGAAAGAAATTGGCAACTAATAGCAGTGTTCCGGTTCCATATTCTTTATATTTTGGCTCTGTATAGCCACTATGAATCACACTATGCTGTGATTATTTATTTCCATTTTTGAAAGCTTGTGTGGTTGGAAATTTGCTTCATATTAGTTATATATTGCCTCTGTATTTTCACTATGAATCACACTATGCTGTGATTGTTTATTTCCTTTTTTTAAGCACATTTCGAAATTTGATCGAGTAACACTTTCATTTCCTTTAAAGATTATTTATTTTCTTTTTTGAAAGCAAGTTTCGAAATTTGCATGAGTTACACTTTCCCTTCATATAATGATGTTATGCGAACCTATCGAGCAGTGCTTTGGTTATATCCCAATTAACTCTTCAACCCAGACTAAGGGTGCGCCCTAAGATCCAACCCATTGAAAATTACTGCCTGATGGTGAAGAGCATTTTTATTGTCCAACAATAATTTTAAATCTTTTAATAGTGGAAAACAATGCATGTTAGAACAATTTAATTGTCTTTTATCAAAGCGTTCATTTATTGTTTAGAATTACCGAAGCCGAACTTAGGTAACATCTCAGATCTTCAAGCTATTGTCCAACTAAAGAAGAAAAGTCCAACGGAGCTGAACATAACATTTTGCGAGATATGCGACATCGATAAAATCCAAGTCTCTATTCTGCCCGAGAAGAAGGGCATCTTTCTAAAACATGTCGAATATGAGGTCACTAGTAAAGTAAGTGCACCCGTGGTCATTGATTCCTTAGTTGTAAAAGTGTTCAACCTTCTGTCATACTCATCCGTCCCGTTCTAATGCATGAACATAGTTTCTTCTGCAGAGGGTTAAGTGTATCTGCGTCATTGGAGCGAAATTGCTTCCTGAAAGAACTAATTATAGAATAAAATAAGTAAACGCTGGGTCCTCTGTAGACAAAATACCCGGTGTTCAAAATTTCCCATTGAAATATATCAAACGCGATTCATTTTACAAAGTCGCAACGAAATCAATTGTTTCACCGCAGACAGTGAGCTGTTGCGATAAAGAATCGATTGACTACAGTACTTTATGACTCGGTGAAATATTGAAATATTTTATGTTGAATTGACAGAAATTATTCAAATTTATGCATGCAGTGAAATTATTATAACAGTTTTGTCCAGTTTTTGTAGGAAAGAATTCTTTTTGCATCTCGTTATCACAGGAATTTCATGAGCTTGTATATGTAGTGTATTTTGCTGTATTGCACTTAATAATTCTATGGAATTACCAATAGGTGTGATTTTATGCTGTAAAGATTTTAGACTTTAAGGTTCTGGAACAGATTAGTGGAAACCAAATGATGAATCATTTTTTCTTACCTTACTTAATGAACTACAGCATGGATATAGTGTATTAATGCGACATCTCTTGTTTTTCAGAGATTTAACAGCACGGTCTTACGAAGATACAACGACTTTCTTGCGTTTCACGAGATCTTGCAAATGAGATTCCCATACCGAATGCTGCCTAAACTACCTCCAAAAAAAGTGATGGGATCATGTAAATACTGTTAACAGTGTGTTTTCTATCTATAGATATACTGTACAGAATTGTCAGATATTTCCTTTTTGAATTAGAAAAATTGTTCAAATTAACTTTTGAAAAGTATGCCTTCTTGGGGTGAATGCTGCAAACGAATGGGGATTAATTTTCCTGAAATAGACTGTGCAAATTAAGTCATATGGCCACTAACTAACGAATCCATCATGTTGGGTCCGATTGATCATAAACTGATTTGGACATAACTATGTTCATGCTTATCCTTTTTTTTTTAATTTTTTTAAAAGTTTTTAATCTCATAGATATGAAATTTTGCATTGTTTATATCTGATTGTAAGTTGTGGTCACATATGTTGGCCAGCTCAGTGTCAAAAAGTCTGTTGACTTGAAATTAAAGGTATTTTTTTGAAGTATTGGTTGGTATACATATTAGGTTGTGACTTGAATTGCAGCAGCTTATCGCCATATTACCATTTAAATATTTTTTAACACTGATACTGACAGCAGTCATGGCATATTGTTGGTGATTTGGCAGTAATGCATTGTGCTGTGTGGTATTCCACTCTGGCAGCTTAGATTTTTAGACTAGATGTTTTTTTCATCTTTACTAATTGCATTGGCATACTAGATTCACTCTTTTAAGCAGATGCCTGTCTTAGGCCTTATAACCCTTTCAGTACAGCAAGACCTTTGATTTACAGGTTGTAATGTTTATAAAATTGTTTCACAGCTGATAAAAGCTTCATTGAATCAAGGAGGAAGGCTCTTGGTCGTTTTTTGATCCTCGTCTGTACCCATCCAGCAATGCACAATGATCAAGTGATTCGTTTCTTCATGACGTTTTCTGGCCATGTGAGTATAGGAACCTACTGAATGATGTATTGTATGATATCATAGATGTAGAATTAATTTGTACACAGATATCAAGCTGCAGTCAGGAAATCATGTGATAGTTGTCACTTTATGTGGGCTTTGGTTTCTATTATGTTGGGCATTTTCTTAGTTCAGGTATTGTTAGCATTGTGTAGAAGCTGGTCATTTTTTGTCGTTGTGAATTACATCTCTCATACTGATCCATTTAAAAAAAAAGCATCATACTACAGTGACTCCTCAACATACGAACAGCTTACGTTCCAAGAGGTTGTTCGTAACAAATACTGAAAACAATCACTTAGTAAACAGTACAACTACTTCGTGAGATAGACCACGCGTGACTGAGAAAGAGGCGGGGGAGATGTGTATTGTTGTTTGACAATCACGTGCCAAGCGATGGATTTGCAAACTACACCATTCAAGCAAATTTTTTAATGTTCGTGGCCGTGTTCGTAACGGCGAAAGTTCGTAATACGAATGTTCCTATCTAGAGGACTCACTGTATATATAAGTAAAGTACCTCTAAGAGTTTCAAGTTTATTATCTATAGCAGAGATCTACAGCTCTACAAAGAGTTGTGCAACTCAGTTTGCCATTTTAAGGTCTAAATTAATGCTTATGACAGGCTTATACACAGGTATGAGTATCGCACTCTTCACTGTCCTCTTGATGTCAAAGAGTATGGTTCCGTTTTACCACGCCGCTGGAAAACATTAAAGATTTTTCAAACCACATTTGATACACATTTTCGCCACATTTAATACCATTGTATCTGAATTGATGGTTGTGATGTAGGATCTAATTCATTCTTATTCCTGTAATTTTCCCTGGTCTGCACATGCGATTTAGTTTCAAATGAACCACGAAACAAAGTGAGCTTTTTTTGCTCTTTTTCCTCTACAATAATTTTTTTCGAATTGAAAAAAGAATTCATGGACAATCAAGTAATTTTACTCCCTTCAGAAAGTTTACTGCGAGTCTAGTTGCAAAATGCATGTTGATTTAATGTTTTTATAGTGCAAGAGAACACAGCCTGGCTATCTATACTCCTAGGTAGTTATTGCTTGCACTTCTGTAACTGATTAACTTCATTTGCAACAAGTGCAAACAGTAAAGCTGTTTTCTCAGCTAATAGTTTATCCATGTCATTTACTTTAGCACGTGTTTTTGCATTGTTAAACTGTAGACAAGGTATGGTAATGATTTCCTTGGCATGGCACGAACAACGATCCTCTTCGAAAGACAAATAATGTTTCTTCATCTAAAAGCGATTAAGATAGTGTTATGCATTGTAAGATGACGAAAAAAATTCCTTATAATTATAAATGAAAAAACATGAAATAAACCTGCAATTATGCTTAATTTGCCATGCCGTGGCAGTTCAGAGCTTGTCATCCACGTATTAATGTAATTTGGTCCACAGCATCTTGCTATGTTCAGTCACCAACTACCCATCCCAATTTATTTGTCGCATGATTTGTGACAAACTTGCGTACTCGGTCAGTAAATCTCATATAGTGTGCTTTGTTTTTAGGAAGTCGTACATAAAATAAAAGAACAATTTCGAGGTGCAGCAGATGAATATTTACTTAGTCCGTTGAGCTCACAAGCGAAGGTATGTTGAGGTTACTCACTCCATATGCTGCTCTCTCTTTTTGCATTTACAACTTTCATTTTACAGGGTGTTTTAAAAGACATTCATTAATATCAAAAATTCATTAAAATAGCAATTACTAGAAGAACTAAATGGCTGGGTCTAGGATTCAGATTTTAATTCACAATAAATTTTTCCAAGGATCTCGTCCCCTCTGACACTCAAGCTCAGTTTGCATCGAGCAGAGAACAGATACGTCAGGTCACGCATCATATCCAAGCGATGCGAGACATAGTGACGAGGATAGCAGAGAGGTCGAGAGGGAATGCCACAGACCTACTTGGATTTGGGAAAGAATTAATGTAAGTTTTATCTTCAGTGTTGGTGATTGCTTTAGCCTGTAATTTTGTGGTAGCAGTACACAGGGTGCTTTAATTACGTAAGTAAGAGTAAGTATACAGCTTGTTGTGGGGCTTAATTGTAAGTCCAAAGTTGGCAGCATCAACATTACCCTCGTTAATACTGAATACTATACTCAGAAAGTATATTTTACCTGCCTTAAATAGTATTTTCAAGTATAAATAGCACATTACTAATAATTATCACTCTGGCCAACTTCACCTACTTTGGGATCGACCGGGAATTCTTAATACCTCGCGATCGACCGGTTAAAAACGTAACTTTTTTTCCTTTGACTCTGTTACTGTACCTGGCTTTGTATTTATCACACAATTGTCACAATTTATCAAATGTCTCGACATCACTATGTTATGATGTCACAGACCCGTGACACAACAGTGATTCGAAAAAGATCCAGCCGTCTGCTGAGAGGAATCTAATTGAAATATTCAACGACAATGCATTCTCATGTCAAGATATAAAATGAAGTGTATTGAATTAAAAATTAATTACTCATTTTTAATTGGACATGTACACCAGTAGCAATAATAAAGTTCTTTTTGATATTAATGACCGGTTTGTTCATATCTATGAGAGTTTATAATTTGTATTATAATGGAGGGCCTGTACTGTAACAAATTTGATTCTAAAAATTCAGCCCTATTAAATCTTAGTCTGTTTAGAGTGTGTTTGGTTTAAAGGAATGAGCAAAAAATAAATAAATAAAAATATAAAGTCTAGAGCCATCTTTGGCAGTTGTTAACATAGCATGTCACAGTCAGCATGCTTTTTTGCAGATGGATTAGAATGCTACTTAACATAGAATTCTAATTCAATGGTTTCACTAATATAAGACATTATCAAGTGGCAATTATTGCGACAGAATATCAACAGTATTGCTTTGGTCAGTCATTGTATTTTCATGTTATTTGCTTCCTTTCATATTTCTTGTACAATATATCAAATATTGCTTCTTCTTGAACACAAAGTACATGAAATGATCTAAATTCGAAAAGGACATTAAGCTGATAAAGGTCCTATGCAATATTGTACTATACTTCAAACTTATTAGTCAAGTTATCCGCAAATAGGCCCATGGGCGTATATCGGATCGAGCTGTCCGTTCAAACGCCCATGGGCCGTTCATTCACTTCACTTTTACTCACAAGGCATGAAGAAAATTAAACATACCAACGAACCACTGTGAAAGATGCTTAAATAAAATCACAAATGCACAATGAAACCGCAAATATTCACCCTTGAATAAAAAGGCCATAGGCGTTTAAAAATAACGTAGCATTCATCATATCCTATTTTCAAATCACAGCCCAAGACATATTCACGGAAAACTACAATAATATGCGATTCAGGATATTAGTTTCCACACTCCACCTAAATTTATTGGACTTAGCAAAAATACCTCTATCCCTGCATTATCATCAGTACTGTTTTGTCACTTATGCCTTTGGAGTTATGCTATATTATGGACAGCTTACTTGGAATATATGCAATAAGTCCTCCGAATCTCTGTCCTACTATCACATTCCAGGGTCCACTCAATGTGTCGTCCAATCCCAGTTTAACATATTCAGCGATGTCCTTGTCTGTCTTCAGCGTGGCAATTTTCGTAAAAAAATTGTAAAATAGAATAAGCATAATACAATAAAGTGATAAAATCCTTTTTATCTTTTACTCTCAATTCACCTTGCAGGTTTTTGTCGCATCTTTTACCACCTGCATGATCACTTTTTCATCTGATTGTGAAATCGCTTTCTTCTTTACATTTGGCTTAGCAAAGCCCACCTATAATGACAAGTGGTCATATTACTTAAATATTCCCCTAATGTTTGTAATGAACCAAGTCCGTGAAAGGTTTACCCTGTATACTAGTAGTTATTCGATAGAATTAAATTAGCTTACTCACCATCCTTTCCTGTTTTCCTTATCCATGGACTGTTACAATAGCTCTGGTTTTAAATGTTTCCTGTTGCCAAGGCCTGTATTGTTATGTCATAAAGTCGCTGCATTTGCCATGTAACTAATTCATGTCCCTACAAGTTGATGCTGATATGTTGTTGAAAATGAGTGTTATGCTTTCAATTCAGATCTCTGGGCAACGATTCTTCAGTGATGTCAGCTTGGGCTACGGGAGGTAACGACATCCTGCTGAATCTTAAGCAGGCTTTTAGAGGGTTGTCGGTTGAATTTGCTGCAATATCAGAGAAGCATATGTTGCAGGTATGTTTAACACGACTTAAATAATGCCCTACCAATTCACCTGTGAACATTCTATCTAATATGTGTGAAGTTGGTTGTACTGGAATGACATCACAATTTCTCAAAAGAGCATTATTAAATATGGGGTGGATATGCATTCCAGTTGCATCCTAGAATATTAAAAAAACAAAGGAAGCTCTGGTCTGAAGGGGATGGATTCCTACTTAGGAACTCACTGACATCCAATATAAGAATTCTTATATATATATATGTGTTATAACTGTAATAGATTTTCCATGGGCAAGGCCGGGCTGTTCTGCTAGTGAAGCTATATAATAAGGGCTATGAGACTAATAGCATTATATAGCTGGAATGCAAAGGCAGTCTCTTCAGGTTGCGAAGTTTATAGCACCAAGTGAAGAAGCCTGTTTTAATGTTATGTGTAAACCATGCACATGTACATCCAAATCTGTACACTGGAGTTGTATCATTTTCCAAAAAGTTGTATGTTAATATCTGAAAAATCTAATCCAATTTAAAAGTTATGATCAAGAGATCAGTATTTCTTTTGTTAATGCTTTGATTGTATCTAACCTACTAAAATTCCCTGTCAATATGTGTGTGTTGCATATTATATAAGTTTTATAGCAGGCCCATATCCAGGTGAGAGATCATAGGTGGCATTGGCCTCTCGAGGCCACTACTTTCATGGCCTCAGGGCTGTGAAACTTAGTGTGTTATCTGTGTCAACAATTCACATAATTCGCTTTGTTGTCCCCTCAATGTAAATCAATATCTAATTACATTAAGTTATTCATTTTAGGCAATCAGAGAAGACGAAGGCATTGTGCAGCAACTGAACCTGTTGTATGACTTACTTCAAGCTTATCATGTATGCTATGGATTCATTATTTTTTGCCTAAGAATTTTTTCTCATCAAGTTGTTTCTGTCGCATATCTGAAATGTTACTTCTCGATCTCATTGCTTTAGGATCTTTGTGATAGGCATGAACGAGGGGTGTTGAGGGAGCACCACTCTGCATTGAAAAAATATGGTGCAATGAAAAATAAAAGAATGGCTGCCACAATAAGTAATGCTGAGCAGGTGAGTAGTTCCCTAATCTATGCTGTTGACAGTAAATGCTATATAAATTGGTTTTAACATCATCAAACTTTTTTCATGTGATGCAGGGAGCTCTTGACAAAATAGAATCAAGAATAGTTGCGGTGAGTTTTCATTTCGTATACTGTACAGTGGTTCTCAAACTTTTTCACAGTCGACCTCACTTTTCCCATCTGAATTTTTTACGCCACATCTTGGCATATTGAAACACTGATATAGTTCTTATAGTTCACTTATAGTTCCTTTATAAAAGTGTCCAAGCGGTGCTGCAACAAAGCACAAATGTGAAATGAAATTTGGTTTGAGATGAGCTCATTCTCTGAGTACACACAAGTCGGTGTCTATTTTCCCCCAACCACTATTTCTCAGTTGGCTTGTTTATAATTGCACTTATATATTCTGTTTATAAAAGCGCACAGTGACTTACTGAACATACTGTACAGTAGTGTGTAGTATTAAATGATTTATCATTATCCCTGGAAAAAAGGTTGAGAGCCACAGTTATTATATCACTATTCGAATCCGGATAACCTTCAAGTACTGTTGTTGACCTTCGATATCCTGGAATTCGAATACCATTTGAGAAAATCAGGAAAATTTAAATGGCCCGTTGAGTTTTCTCTCAATCAAGGTAAAAAATGACCTTTTTCCATATTGCTCATCAAGGTGAAAGAATGATATTAATTTACGTTTCATATCCTTAATGTGTGATATACTGTTCAGCTGTTTAAGTATACTAGCTCAACTTTACGATGTTAATCACAGTTAAATTTTTCCTTACAATAAGGGGCTCGAAAAATTAATTTTTTGAACAAGATTTTCCACCTGTTGGTCCCTGAAATCGAAGTTCAATAGTATATGGACGAGTTTGATGGAGAAAGTTAGTTTTGACAATGGGTATTGTTCCTCAGAAACCTATCACAAGCTTTCCGAAATTATACTTGATAACTGTAATAAATTTAGTGTAGGTATGTATCCTATATCATGGCTTGAACGTATATTTCAAAATTGCAGCAAGAAAATGAAATTGTAACGCAAGAAAATCGTAATTATTATTCATTACACTGCATCCATTTGGAAACCCAACTCGTTCATACTTACATGCAAATCCTTGCAGAAGTCCTGACCACTCTCGTAGCAACACAAATCAAAGGACACAGAGAAGTAAGACCGTATTTTCTATTTGGTTTGTCCTTTTTTTCCTTTCAGATGGGATGATGAAAACTTTGTTACTTTTTTGACATTTAAATATGATTACTTTCAGAAATTATAATTTGAAATTTTATCAATAATTTATCCAATAATGGAACATTGAAAAAAGTAGCGGGAAACTATTAAGGAATCGTATATCGGAAACGAAACACAATTCCGAAGTATCAAAGAGACTGGTATATGTGTGATACAAGTTATCTTGATTCAGTAACTGTGGTTTTAGTTATCCATGGTTTCATGCTAAAACAGTTCAAAAATTCATTAAGTAACAATCCATAAGTTTTAAACCATGCGCCTATATCTGACATAATCTGTTATGTAATTTATTGTATAGATGCAAATTTTTGCTGCCATTTTCCAACATTACATTAGGAAATATTCAATAACAAAAGACAATTCAGGCCGATGAATGTTATTGGAATGTAATACCATGTGTATTCTAACGGCAATTTTTTTGAACCGATAATTGTGGCTGCGGCTTTACTTTATCTTTTACCCAAATTTATTTACTACTTGTACCTAAAAACTCAAGTCGAGTCATTCTCTTACACTTAGTCAAGGTCAAAGGTAAAATTACTTAGGTCAATCATGCAATGACTTGGTAGTTCCTTAACCTAATTGCACATGATTTTCTTGACTTAGATGTGCAAGTTGTGGGAAGACCTTGCACCACGTGTCGGTTGCCTCATTCCCGAATCAAGCAATCCTGCTAGTCCGCCGTCCAGTCCAAGAACACCCTCTCCGGATGGTAACATGTTCTAGCAGAATTTCTAGTGAATGGCAGAGGTCTGGGATTTTAATTCAAAACTGATTATTGCAATACTATTTAAATATAGAGAGAAGTGTTAATGAGCAGTGTTCGACAGGGAGGGCGAAAGTTTTCCTGGAAAAGTTTTGTTAGTATCAAACATGAAATTGCCAGCTCAGAGATTTGGTAAAAAAAGACATGCTTGTGTCATATGGGGTCTCAAGGGTTGTGCATAACCTTTCGTAGGAGGGTGATTGCTGTTTATAGAAGAACTAAAACAGCTACTGTAAACCAGTGTAGATGAACCAATAAAACAGGACAAACAGTACAAGCTGCTATAACCAGGAAACAGGGACTATTACCTATATCAGCAGTAACAGTTATTCTGAATGAGTGCAAACGACAACTTAGCAAGGACTTAACTGTGTATGTAACTGTTAACTGTCATCTGTAATGATGAACAATGAAAGTATAAAAGTAACTGATAATGTCTCAAAAGTCTTAATATAATTTTATTGTTGCGGATGCCACCCATTTTCAACATGAAACGGGTTGTTTTTAAGCAATAGTTTTAAATATTTAATTGTGTTGGTCCTCTCTTGATGGGTTGGTAAGTGAAGAAAAAATTTTGTGATCTGAAAGAGAAAAAAATATCTATTTGAATGTGCTTAGGAATAGATCTATAATAAGATCCTAGTGAAGGCTCTATCCCTCTAGCAAAAGGTTATGTACAACTCAAAGAATTTTTGTTTACTTTCAACTCATATATGTTACCTATAGTTACAACTCCACATATATAGTTTATTGGAAGGTTCATTCCTAGGTTCTGAATACAGGGATTTCTTTTCTTTTGAAATGAAGCCAACTTTCCTACAGTCTCAGGTGTTTGCCAATTTTGATTACGACCCGGGCTTGAAAAGTGATGGATATAGGTTAAGTAATACTTCAGTTGGCCAACTCTATCTCGTGGTTTCCTTTACTGTCTGATGAGGCAATTTCTTGGCCATATGAGAACCACTTGAAACCCGGTCTCATGCCATTTTTTTTATCCCATATTTGCCATTAAGAACAGCGATTCCCAAACTCCTTTTTTCGTTCCACGCTATCTAGTATCTATTGGCCTTCAATGATATCAAATTTAGCACAAAATTAGATACGGAATATAGATAAGGTGTACAATGACATGTGCAATTAAAAATGCTTGATAACAGGAATTTTGTTCACATCGAACATAAGGGCCATAAGTTACAGGAGCATAATTTTTCTGAAATATCTTGAATATTTATTGATTCACATATACACTGGGTGGTCCATCACCTAGCTCCCTTGTATAGCGTTTGTCAACTGCAGTTGAAAACACAGAACAAACATGGAATTCAAATGGTTTTTGTTCAAAGATAGCTAGATGTTCTAGATAAAAATAAGTTGTGCCTTATAAGTTATGTATGCGAATATTAATAATTGCTGAATGTATTGCTGTACATTATCCATTACATCCGTATCTAGTAAAATGTCTCAATTTTTCAAGTAAAAATTTTTAAGTTTCATATTACCGGTGAATAAGACAACAGACTTCTTTGTTTTTAGCTTTGCTTTTATGCATGTGTGCTATATTGCTTAACTTGAAGCAAAACCTAAGATCACACTGTATAACCTTATGTAGAATGCCACTTTCTGCATCTCGGATACGTATGTAGATTGTGAAGTCTTCCATTGCAGGTGACAATCCCCAATATTTAATCTTAATGTGGGATAGAAGAATTTTTTTGCTGTCCATTGCCATTTATCTGTTTAAAGTCATTTTATATAATAATATGTTATTGAACAGTTAGATATAACATTATTGTATTGAGTTCAGAAGTCATCATTCACAATCGCAAAGGCAATTGATTTACTGTCAAAATCTTACTCATAACTGCTACAGATCATCGACAGATTGAGCACCCTTTATTTGAACTTATTGACTAGCTTTGGTCAGGATTCGGTGGATTTACAATATATGTGACCAATACAGCTGAAATACATCATAATATATCCTTGGTGACAACTTTATTGCATTGGTAGCTGAATTACCAAAGAACATGAAAATAAATTCTATCTATTTCTAATAATGCCTATAGTTGGTTGTCTCAAGAACTTTATGCCTTATTCTTTTTTTAATATTTAATGTATATTTACCGGTATTGTACCTAAAATCACATGGAGGGGTGGACATTTTTTTCGTCCCTCCTGAACAATTCATTTCGTTACATGAGGCAGGTTAAGTGAAAATTCCTAAGGTGATACACATTCGATTGGGTTTTCAGTAATCGTGTCGAAATCACACCTAACTATGAGGAAAAAGGGAACTCTTCAACAAACACTGCATTACACAATATAAATACACTTTTGAGTTAATAGCTATTACTTTAATATAAAATATTTCACTGAAGAGAATTCTTTGTCGCAACTACACAACCAGAGGTGTAAGCGCTCAAATGAGATGATATATGACTTCGCATTGATCTAACGATCAAAGAAGCTGAACCATGTGATTTCGTTTTCAATTCGAAAGGGAATCGCATTCATAAGATTGATCCGTATATTTGAATTCTTATTTGGAAAATTCAATTACATTCACTATAGAGAATCTTGGTTGTGCAGAATGACCATAATAGTAAAAGTTTCACACATGGTGGCGGTCATGCAATGCTATCTATTCCTAATGTGGATCACCTAAAACTGGACTAGGATCATGATGGTAAAATTCTACTCATAGTTCACATATGAACTTCATTTGAACAATGACTATAAAACCTGTATGGTCATTTCAGTAACTATGGTAAAATGAAAAAGCTGTTAAAATACTGGGTGCTCAGTCTTTGTTTTTATTTAGTGCATTCCCATTGATTTTCATGTGCAGCATTATCCCATATGTTGTGATATGAAACCTCTGTACGACTGGCAGATTCAAAGCCTTTTGAGTTCTTCAGTTAAGTTCAGTGTAGTCTTGTCATACTTTCAATGGATTTAATATGCATTTATTCTTGGTGAAGTTTGTTTATTGGTTCAATAAGTTGATTTCAATGATTAGTGCTAAAACTGCTACATAATGTTTTGTTTATGGAAGCAAGTGATTGTGCCTTCTCTTTTGAACATTATTTACAGTGGCATAACTAGGTTGGCATCGATTTAGCTTGCTTCTTGGCTCTCTGGCCCTTGTTATGCCAATGAATATTACACATCTATTCAAGTGCAATAATTATAGTGAAAAAGTGGAATAGTGCTTTAACATGTAGTTCATTTACTGTACTAGCGTGATTGATATCTTGCACTTGCCTACTGAGGTGTTGTCATACATGTTTATGATTACGTTTTGCCTTGATTGTCGAACCAATCAGATATATATATTGCATACCTTGTAGTATCCTATTCATGCGGTTGAAATTACAGTTTGCCTGGCAATTGCTTTAAGTGATCATCGTTATCTTTTTAAAAAAATAAATGTGTATCGGTTGATTTTACAGTAATGTATATAACAATAAATATATTATTGAGTTCTTTATCATCGTTACCGATAGTTATGCATTTAAACCAGCCAGAACCAGTTAATTTCCGTGGAACCAATTGTATGTGGTAAGTTTTATCTATCCATGTTATTTCTTGTACTCAATGGGGAAAAAACCATTTACTTGTAACAGTAATATTTTTTAGATTAAGGATTAAAAAATTCTCTTTATTTGATTGTACTGCAACTGTTAGAAAAATATCTATTTATATTGGCCTTCGCAATAGCAGATTTTTTTACGGAAATCAGGTCAGGTACGAATCGCCTCGAATGACACTGCACTCCAATCGCAGTCATCTACCCGGAAGTGATATTTGAGCTTACTGTTTCAAATGTTGAGTTGTTTTCATCAGTTACATCATCTTCTTAAAGGTAGGTAGAAGATTTACACCATAACTCATTACTCAAACTCATGGGACTTCAAATTCATTGTTATCTGTTACCCTATGATGCTAAATGATGACAAATTTAATGCTTCACATGGATTTATCCTGTATGTATTCAGATGATGCTTAAACTCAGCACTATTTCCAGTATTTCAGAATAAGTTTATTATTTTACAATGAATTGTCTATTACACGTGATAACAAAACGCTCGACGAAAATGTTTCACTCTGACAGTGACGTATTTGGTTCATGACACTTAATCCTTGAGATGAGAACGCAGCAGATATCAATCACTACTCAATCGTCAAGTCTCCTTCCTCCACCTCCCCACCTATGCCCGCCATCTCTATCATTATCCGGTTGTGCTCTTCGCGTCGTGGGTGCCATTCCAAATCCAGCCACCGACCCACGGACGTTCGGAAAGTATTTGTACCTACGGTGGTAAGACAGATTTATAGTATTTGATATAAAATTAGTTCAATATTCTGCTATATACTGACAAAACCTTTGTAATATTCTGACTAAAACAGTATATGCTCTTGTTGTAATTCAATTTTGCACTTACAGAAAAGATGGGGTTTCCAATATGGCTCTACCAGCAAAATCTTGAGGATATTTGAACTTCAGGAAGAAGTAGATGTGCCCGACGAATATACCAAGGAGTTCATTCATGCCACTGTAATATGGTAAGCAATATGTTAAATCACCCAATCGATGCATTAAAATATATGTACACTGGATCCTCACCAAATTTCATTAATAGTGCATACAAATGTTAAAATTCTATATACTCCACTGAGGAGTGGTAACAGATTCTTTATCGCAACAGCACATTCAGTGGGGAAGCACTAAAATAGACTACATCGGCCGAATGGTTAGAAAAGCTGAAAAAAAGTGACTTAGCACTTCTTGAAATGGATCACATTCGTATGATGTATCCATGTATTTGAATGGGGGTAATTTGAAATAGGACAATTTATACACGGGGAGAGAATCCTTGTCTACTGGTCTACTTTCTAATAGAGCCTACATTAAAGTGACACCAATGAGACACTTACCCTCCACGAATAATTAAGTTAAAGGCAAACAACACCCATGGCAAGTAAGCGGCCTGAAATACAAATTTCAATATAGTCAATATTATCATGGGAATGCAAAATTATTTAATACCTTACCTTGAATCTTGTTCCAAACCAGAATGAAACGATTTGATCTCTGTTTATTTGACACCAAACATACAGGACAGAGAATATGAGCAGCTCAAACAAGATCTGAATTTAAAAGTAAGTAGGCATCTATGAAAGATCTCTGAAGTATTAAAATTCGCCATGTTAAAACCACGACCCTAAAAAATGCACATAACCTTTTTCAAGATTTCTTAAGACTCCTCATTGTTTCTCAACAGTTGAAAAAATCTAGCCAAGGTCACAATAAGGATAAATATAAATCAATCCATTCCCTCAAACTATTAAAATATATCAACAGATAGTTTTCCTCCATTAACCCTAACAAAGGTTCTACTTTTCAACTAAACATTTTTGTTTCGAATTTCCACACCAGATGTTGAGCATGGTTTCCTAATTGATTCGAGAAAGACAGGCTTAAATAAAATATAGGTATCTTACCTTTATATCAAGTGCCAATGCCAGTAGCTGGAAAATTAAAATATGTGTTATGGTCTGGTTAGAATCTAGGTCTAACACTAACTACAATCATGTCAAATCTTAGGCGGCCACTTTAAAAAATATATATCTGTTAGAGATTTTTGTATTTCTGTTTAATTGCATTTTCAATTTATTTTGCGAATGATCGGGCAATTATTATAGTTTCCATAGTTGGTAAAAAGTTCCCAATTGCAATAGTCGAGTTCTTTCACATTCATTCGTTACTATTCAGTATCGAAGACAAAAAAATACTGGACTTTTCCATGCATTATGTTACAAGCTTTTAAAATATCTTTACAGAATGAAATATGCTTTTACAAAAGATGACATTCAAACATACCACAGTAGTCAACCATGTAAAGGAGAGCATGAATATATAGTCTGCTGGTCTTCCTTGAAATATACCTGAAATGGTAACAAATCTTCGCATTGACCTTAGGCAATTAAAAGGTCATATAACTTCAATATTTAAACAGAGGTATATACAAACTTGTTTCGAGTCTGGTTGAATAACTATACAGAAAGTACAGCATAATTAAGTAGTGGAACCCGGTCATAGGTGTGATTGGATAATATATTGCAGCAGTGAAAGGACGCCATATCTGTGAAAAATATAAACAAAACAATTGGCGATGCACTTTATAAATTAGTTTTCAAATTAAAAATTGTAGTTTGAACTCACATGAAATCTGTGGATTAAACTGTAGTAATCTAAAATCAAATGGTATCCACCGATGAGCTGGAATTTGGATGCGAGAGGAACCACTACTACAGCAGTGAACCTGAAAATATACATTATTACTTTAATTCGGAGGAAGCTGGATAAATCAGTGTTCTCACTTTTCTAATTCATGGGAGAAATTCGCTTTTCTGGGAGGGCATTTAGAGCAAGTAATACCAGATATCATATAGTACTAGTGTCAAGTTTTTGAATAGAGTACGGCACATAACAGGAATTCAATGCCACTGTTTTTGATGTTATATGAATAGCAAAGCGACGTGTCCCTGAAGTTGATTTATTTGATTTGCAAGAAAACCAAATCAATTTTTTTATGTCAGTCACTAGTAGATAGTTGATGTGAAATGCAAGTGCGGCCCGCCGTCTAATCCGATTAAGTGTATTTGTCCCGGGAGTGCTACAAGGTATACCTATGATCTAGTACATCCTGAACACGACAGTTAACTACGATTGAACTGACCACCAGCGTGTGACTTTAGGAATTGACCGGTACCAATCTCCGAGGTCGTTAGAAGCCATGGCTTTTTCTGTCTTTTCTTTAATGTCCGTATTACTAAGTTCGAATCTTCAACCTTTTGTACACAGTATTCACATGAAGCAACACCACTATAACAATAACCAAATGTTTAAATCTTCGATACGTGTCTAATGGAAATCAATCACCCGAATCGGTCAAAGGTTAAAAGTAACCTTACGCATGGTCGAATACCACAGTCATTAGAATTATATTTACGAAACTCTATTCTGCTAGAATGACTGTGGTGTCATTTCGGACCAACGCCTATTCGCATATCTTACCACAATCACAATTGATATAAGCCTCGGTTCAATAGGACTGCTCCAAGTTTACTTCATTTACACAAGTCAAATTGGAGAAAATCCGAACATCGTTAATATTAGTAACGATTCCTTTGAATGTCATTACGTTATGCATGATCGCATATCGGTAATCAGAATTTCAAATAATAGAGGGGTGGTGTATGGGTGATTAATTATCTCGTATTGAAAATACAAAGATTGAACAACTATATACATTTAAATGCGCACAAAGAAGGAAGCTGGCTGTGCCATATTTCGCTATTGAAACTCATTGTTCCAGCCTTTATTGAAATGTAACTAATAGGCTGTGCAACATACACAAAACTGATGAAGTACGCTTGTGATCAGCAACATTATAATAGCAGTGATCAGCCGAATTTGATGCAGGAGTATTTGAAATTGACACTTCGTTACCACCATCTTGGCAGAACATATTTACGCCCATGATACAGTACAGAGGGATCTGCCTTACTAATGTCAGGGTAGCGTGCCTAATTATGAATACTACTGTGTAAAATAAAACATCAAGTTGTAATCCAGTTTCCTTTCTTTTGAGGTTAATTAATTAAAACACACCCCCAACCGTCGATTCGAAACTTTACCCCGATCGTAACCATCGATTAGTAAACATCCCTCGTTTGTACATATGAACTTATAAATTGAATCTTTGCATATTAGACCACAATAACGCCAACATACAATACAGTATTCCCGATGTACAAGTTGGTTTAGGGGTGATGCTGGTAATCGGACCACTGTGACTTGGTTATATTTTGTCTTGTGTTTTCAGTTTGACAAAAGTTTTCGTCTAAGGAAACTACATTATTTTTAAGATCGGAATTCTGAAAGAATTTAGACAAATGGATGCAGATATAACAGAGGAAGAAGTTGAGCAGTATGACCGACAAATAAGGGTCTGGGGCTTGGACGCTCAGAAGCGATTGCGACAAACCCGCGTTCTCGTTGCTGGCCTGGGTGGACTGGGTGCCGAAATTGTGAAAAACGTCGTTCTCGCTGGGATCAAATCAATTACTTTGCTGGATGAGAAGACCGTGTCGGAAGAGGATTTCAATTACCAGTTGCTCGTGAACCCATCACTAATAGGCAAAAACAGGGCAGTGGCTTCCGAGACTAGAACGAAAGAATTGAATCCGAATGTTTGTGTGGAAGCTGTATGCGAGTCCCTGGCAGACAAGGGGGAGGAATTTTTCAAGCAATTCGATGTGGTTTGTTTGACAGAAACACCAAAAAACTTGAGGTTGAAAATAAACAAAATCTGTCGAACAAACAAGATAAAGTTTTTCTGTGGTGATATTTTCGGTTACTCTGGCTATTGCTTCGCAGATTTGGGCATGCACGAATACGTTGAAAAACAAATGATAAAAGTCGAGGAACAGGAAGTCGATGGGCAGCCAGGAGGTAAAAGACAAAAGCTGGATGGTAATAAAAAAGAGAACGAAGAAGAGGAAATCGTGCTTGTCAAAGTCACAGATGAGTACTGCAGCCTGGAGGAATCGTTTACAGAAGATTGGTCGAAGAGATCCAAGAGAAGCTTGAGATATTCGTCTTATGTCTTTTTCATTACGCAGATAATCGATAAGTTCTACGAGAAGAATTCTCGCCTGCCGACTCGCGAGGAAGAGGACAAGCAGCTTTTGAACGTTTTGCGTTCGGAGGTTTTGAAGAAAGCCGAAATTCCGGAAAAATTCATTCCCGATGACTTCACAGATTACCTGATATCCCAACTCAATCCAGTTTGTGCAATAACTGGGGGTGTGTTGGGTCAGGAAATCATTAAAGCAGCATCACAAAGAGATGCAACTCACAACAATTATTTTTTCTTCAATGGACTGACTAACACGGGTATTGTCGATACGATATGTCCTCCATTTGATGAATGATGGTCTGTGTGCCGTAACTAGCTCAATGAGTATGTAAGAGATTAATACTGAACTGATGAAGATGGCATCATGTCTGATTTGAATGCATGCGGAATTTCATATAGACTACGTAGATTTAATCAAGGCCATGTTGGGTAATGGCAGCCAACAGCCCTGTACTTCTATTTCAGTCTATCAATCATGTAATACGGGATGTATATCCTATATATATTTTTTGTCCTTACCTCCCTTGTGTTGACCGTTCCGAGACAATTTCAGACTTCTATCATCCTGGCGCTGCCCGGGTAAGCCTCCAAAGCAGCGGTCTCTAAACTTTTTTTCAAGCAACCCTAATTTTGGAAAAAAAATATCAGGGAGTACTGGTCTGAAATCAGAGAGTACCAACATGTGCAAATAGTTTACAGAGAAAAATATTTATCAACGAATTACTTAATTAATGGATACAAGAGATGTGAATGTTACTCAAAAAAAAAACTGTTTCACAAATGTCATGGAACAAAACTCATATATTGCAGTTTCATAAAAATGCAGCAGTCATATTTCTCTTGTTCATGAAACAACAGTCGAACCCAGAAAAAAAAATTCGATCCCACTTGAGGTCGTGACCCGCAGTATGGGGACCACTGCTCTAGAGGACTTAGTGTAAGAATCCAGTCAAAAATAAAATAGTTAATAAATTATTAAATTTTTCATGGCCACAGGCCATCTGTTTTTGAGAAATAACGCCGCTACGACCTGCGTCAGGATTCCCTAACTAAACCATATTTGGTTCAAGCCTGTCCATCCGTTCGGTTCTACATAGCATAAAACTAGCGAACACATTTACAAAAGCATGGGATTCCTCTGAAAACCCAGTCACATTAGGTAGGTTTGGGTTAGCTGAGAACACAATCACCTATGCAAATGCGGTGGGGAAGCTCCGTATATTCATTTTGCCTTGATCGATTAAAGAAATTGAAAAACTGGTTGAGTGCGGGCCGCATCTTGTAATGTTTGGTGACAAACGTTACATGGGCTCATATTTTGTGGCAAAATTGTCGGATATTTGAATTGGCATAAGAGATTGTATGCCGCTAAATGGAATCTTCATTGTCATGTTCACTGTTTAATAAATAAACGCATCGTGCAGTCAGATTGATTCAACTCTTATTTACCTCAGTGAAAAGAATACTAGGGCTCGATGTAGATACAGTAGTTGTTTGACTTATAAACTTCCAAATACTGTACAAGTGCTTTTGAGTATTTCAATGCATATTTTTCCTGGTGAAATTTGTGCGCTGTGTTACCTTAGCAATTATTTGATTTATTCAGTTCGTTCATTGCTCATTCCTAGCATGAGTACATATTTTTTGTATTCAAGGATTGTATTACAAATTTGTTTCTAGAATTTTTTCAGGATTTGTAGTTTAAATGGCTTCAAAGTTGCTAAAGTGACTGTTAAATTAAATCACAAATTTTCTCTATAAAATTAGACCACCTTTGCCAATATGTGTCATGTTTGGCTAATATATCACCATATATATTTGAATGCAGCTGAAATGATGTATTCACCCGGTGAAAGTAATGAAGAAGGTTAATTAAAGGCAAATTTATCAAAATCCCTATTCAACTGTACTTCGAATAGCATAGCCTAAGAATACTAGTAACCTGAACTGACAAATGTATAGCTGCCTTGCATAGCAATCACTGGCATCTTTGCTCCGTTTTATTTCACACGAATGCTAGAATACAATAAACAGATTAGAATAGTACAACAGATTGTTGAATTTTGCATAAATCAAAATGTGCGAAAGAATAGATAATGGCTAACAGAAAAGTTTTTATTCCAGACCACGATAAAATTATTTTATTTAACAGAAATTTAAGAAAAGTGAAATGAATTTGGCAATGATGCCTAAATTCTGATGATATAATTGTTAAAAATTGGCTTCATTTGTACTATGTACAGCAGAGACGGGCAAACTGCGGTCCGCCGTCTAATTCGGTTAAGTGTATTTGGCTCGGGAATGCTACAGGGTTGCCCACCTATTGATGTACAGCATATAGTGTACTTCATGTGGTAGTGGACTCGAAAACTGTATGCTGTAACTTCATTGTTGCTTTTATTATTACAGGTGAAGCAACAATAACTTGACCAGAATAGCCTGCTTATGGACAAGAAAGGAAAATTAAATACAAACAAGTATAATATAAACTGAAGTTTGTTGCACAGGGTAATGTTTGAAATATCCACCTCCAAGGGTTTCATCTCAGAAAAAGCATAAGAACTGGAATAATCCTAACAATTCTACTCGACTCTCTAATATACTTGAGCTGCAACCAATATTTAGATTCGAAAAGTATATTCGAAATTTGAATTACGGTTGTCAATGGTTTACCCAATTGTTAGTTAATTTGGTACAGTACACATTAAGTTTGCCCTTAACGGACTTAATATCAACCATTCGATGTATTATAATTTGACATATGAATGGTTTGTTTTTGTAAAATTCAATATAGAGTCAAAACCTGACAATGATTGCATCAGAAATGCTGGAATAATCTGTCTCTGTTTCCGCCATGTGGAGAAAAGTGCCCACATGCAGGTTTTAACCTAGCATCAAAGATATCTGATGACAATCTTCTTCACGGTCTACTCCTAATAACTGGCAGACAACTTAATACAGTTCAAAATATTTCTGAGTAATATGCAGATAATGATTATGCACGTTATATTTTTAACACAAATATACATACAGCTACAAAAGAAAAAAGCGAAGAAAAAAGAGGAAGAAAGAGAACGAAAGATAGAATATGATACAATTATTGGTGAAGAGAAATACGTATTGATATCAACGATGCATTGCCTCAAGTTTTTCTAAACCTATTCTGTTCACACAAGTAATTATTGAAACCACTCTCTCTGCTCCATGAAAAACAAGTACAAAACAGAGAAAGTAAGGTAATCATTGTCGTAAGCAAAATTATCATCGTACTGCATTTAATACCAGTATTGAACTTTGTGATACCTTTCCGTACATATAAGCTGCGCTTGCATACAAATAATAATATTTCGCTCATAATGAAAATTTTGTAAAATTCAATCAAGTGCCACTGGGAATATTGAAATGTTTTAATGATTCTGATCAATTTATTCAAACAGGAGCCTAAAGTGGTACAGCTCCGAAAGGTACACTTCAACGGTATCAAGTGTTGATTGATTTGTAGAGTCAATGAAATACATCCAATTACTCGTAGAACAACAGGTAAACTGGAAGAATATCGAACCAGTTTTTAAACAAGTTGTTCAAGTACGTAGAGGTATGTTATGTGCCGTATACAATTAGTTGTAGATAATTACCATAGTATTGCACTTTTTTTATTTACTTACGGAACGCGAGGCCCTAAAAATGAAGCTAATCCCGTTTGTGATATCCCAGATGTAATTGGAATGATTGTCAATAAATAATACACGAAAATTCTTTGGTATCTGGGAAAATAGTGGACGTAGCTTAAAATTGAGATCGCAAATTTTAAGCCATATACACACTATGCAAAAGGATACCTAAAGCTTGATAGTGAGAACCTGGGTGATGGTGAGCTTAAAAACTTTGCAAACATTAGTTCCAGGGACCTGGGTGTGAGCCTCAAGGATTATCTATTGTCAGGTGAATGTCTACAAAAACAATTCTCAAATAAAAACCACATTCATTAATATTAGTAATAATCAATAATGTTCTCATGAATAATGTACAGTATTTCATCAGATAAGTGCAGGATAAATCAGTCGAATTCTATACAATTTGTTCTTCGCCTTCTTCGTCTACATCCTCCGCAACCTGGAAGAAAACATATCTGAAGTGATATACCAGACTGAGGTGAGAGTAGTCTAAATTCATACTGTTGCACATTTCATTTGTAGGAATAATTTTCAAACATCATTGAAATTAATCGGATCATTATTCACAGCTTAGCATTGGAAGTCAGAAAATAAAACAAAACGAAAAATACCTCCTCCGCTTTGTCCTCAACCTTACTGATAACATCATCCTTACTGATGACATCATCCTCACTAATGACATCATCCTCACTGATGACATCATCTGAATGTTTCGGTGATGGCAATAACTCTTTGCTACTGTTTTGACTTTCACAACTTTCCGTGACAATTTTTACAGCTGATCCTTGGTTTAGAAAGCGGTTCAATGTAAGATCTTATGTTTTGCTATTATTAGGAACAAGTTTATTATAGCTCTGTACCTGGTAATGACAATGTTGGATCTGGAGGCTCCTGTGTTGGAGACGTTGGCCTCTCGTCATCCCCTGATTAAATATTACATTTCAAAACTTGAACCCAAAGTTACTTTAAGCTCATGTCTTTTATTCATATTCATTAATGTGGACATTCAGGCTCTGAAAGATTTGAACACTGGTAACACTATTCAAGAATATTTCTTTTTGGTGTTTGAATAACAGTAGAAAAACTGGCAATCTACAGAGGGGTTAAATGAATATCAAATTTGAAAATGAATTTAAAATTTGAAAATTCTGGGTTTGACTAAAGAAATGGAAAAAATGCATGTAGGAAATTGTTATGAACTCGTTAAAAAGCTTTCCTTGCTGAAGTGATAAAATACTTACCAGTGTTATCCTCCGGTTCACTGCTGATAGAGGAAACCTGTGTAGTTGAAATACAGTGTGTATTTAACTTAACTTTACATTACTTTCTTCTAGATGTTCTAAGATTCTAACCATTCCTTACCGATGAGCTTTTGCGAGTTATGCATGGAGCGGTTGCTATAGGATTCGAAGATATTTCTTCAGGTTCTGTAATGTTCTCTGCTTCAGAAGAGGCGATCGAAGTCTCATCCTCCACAGTGAGTATGTCGCGTGGTGCTGTCGCTGTGCGCTTGGTTGATCCTGTAAACCAGACCAAAAAAATCCAGCAAATAGCAAATATCAAATAGGTTAGGCCTACTCCTCAATTGAAGTTTCAAAATTCAAATGATCATTGTCAACTCCCCAAAACGCTCTTTCCATTTTTCCTCAGCTAGTTTCCTGTATATTAACCTTATGTATCATGCGACCACTCAAACAGGGATACTGATTTAGTTGTAAAATTTTCACAGCCTATTCAGAACAGAGAAAACAAATTGAATTCTACATTACCTTCGCTTGACATAACACTGCCTTTAAGAGCATCAATGAGTGGAACAACCTCATACCCAACAGGTACCGGCACCACGACTTCTGCTTCATCTTCTGCCTCTTCTTAGATGTAAATAATATCAAAATATATCCAAAAATAACTTTCAAATTACATTCATTTAGCTTTCACAATAACTGTTCTATTCATACCCGTGGCAGCCTGCTGATCTGTTGGAGCGGGGCTATTTACTCTGCTGGTCGATGCTCCGTCTCCTTGAAGACATCCTAACTGAGGCTGATGGTCAGTCTTCTTCCTCACCGCTCTGATTTGCAGCAAAGCACGGAATGATTGTCGACAAATGGGACAACCGCTCTGCTGGTACCGAAGCTGGTTGGCTGATTGAATCATATAATAAAATTATTACATGTACTCAGATTTACAATTTTTTTATAGTAAGCAGAACCTTACCACATGCGCTACAAAGACAAAGGTGTTTGCAAGGAAGAATAAGAGTATCCCTGGTTTCAGAGAGACAGACAACACAGTAAGAGCTATCGTCGTCGTCTAAATCGTTATCGTCATCTTCGTTATGATTGCCAACAGAAGCGTTTTTGTTTTCAATTCCGTAAATCTCTTGCAGGAGGTAACAAACTCCTTTAATCTGATTCAAGGCAAAAAAAACAGAATTGAAGCAGAGATCTCCTGCCTATTTAAATATATAAACGTCATATAATAGTTAACTTACAGACTGTTTTTGCTTCACAGCTCGAATGGACCACGATGTTTCTGTTGGCTGAAGCACAGAATAAGATAGAGATAACTTGGGTGCGGAAGCTACACAAGGCTTCTGATTAGAAGGTATTTGAGCTATAGTATGTGTGGTTATGGATAAACAATGCAATTTGCTTTCAGGTGCCATAAAATTTAGAAATTTTAATTCATAATATGCCCTAGCTATAGGAAAAGTCATGCTAGCTATATTTCAGCAATTTATATATATATTCCCTTTTCTCATTGCTCATTCCAACTATTTTTTTAAATTTTGCCAGTTAAATAACTGTATGCAATATCAGTTCATTTTTGTGTGTACAAAGGGGAAATGCCCTCTCGCAATTAAATATTATGAAGTTGAAGTAATGATTAACAAACCAAATCCCTGGTACACATTAACAGAAAGAAAAGCAAATAAACTGAAGCTACCAGTGTTCTAGCTTCAGATATACTTCTAACTTACCCGACAAAATTCTGCGTATGTTATATGGCTGTGTCCTATGACATCGGGACCGAATTCTGCACAGGCCTGAATCACAATGGGTATCTTGGTATAGCCTTGCGTCCACTGACAAGAAACATGTATGCAACAAAAATTGAACACTTAATTGAGTGACAAGGAATCGTCAATAGACCTGGAGTTTAAACAATATGTGAATGTTTGGGACGGAAAGTTTGTTCAATATTGGATAGGAAGAAAGTTTAACTCCAATTAACCTCATTGTTTGTTCTCATACTTATAATTTAATATATCTGCATCAAAAGATATATGACATATACTTAATGGTGAAATAAATTTTACTGTGGGTAATATAACTATAAATGATGCTTTTTTCCTTCATTTGTCGTCTTATCATATAATATTATAACATACATAAATACATACACAATTTAAGAAATGGAAAAATATTGTAACGATATGTTTCAAAGGCACCATTAAAACTTAAATCGATTTAAATCTAATATTTATAAATGTCTGTCAATCATATATATGTGAAAGCAAAGAATTGTGAAACTCACATCAACGTTATGGGCGGCCAATTTAGCTGGGTAAATTCTGTGCGCTGGAAGACAAAACTGTTGGTTACATCCAGCGTTATAATGCGCCGTGTCCGAGCAGTCTCTCGCAGGGTCTGGAGAATATCTGAAATGGGAAAATATAACCTGCAATCTCTGAATTTCAATGCTACTGAATAAATCCGTAATACTACTGGCCATCATACATCAAGTTTTTATTAACCATTTCCTCGGTTGCATTGTAGTAAATGGTGATGGAACAAGGACAGTCCGCGTCAAATGTGAATTCGATATTGTACGGAAAAGGACCTTCTCCTTCCTCCGCAGTGATCTGACGGTCTCCGTCTTCCGTGTTGTCGTCGTTGGTTTTGTGAAGAGGGCTGGGAACTCTGGCGTTACAACATACAATTCAGAAATAACAATATAGATAAAAGACTTAATCCAAATGTTTTCTGTTCACTCACTTCACAAGGCGCAAGGTATCTTTTCTGATGTTCACCAGACAGCGGAGAGCCCTCACTGGTTGACTAGGACTGGCGATTTTGTAAGGAAACTGTGTAAATCGAGGGAAGAATTTAGAACGAGGGCAAGGGAATAAGGACATATCACTGGATTACATGTTTTAATTAGCCAGGTTTTCTCAACAAATTCCACCAAGAATGTTCCCTTAGAATTTTGTTAGATACTAGGGGCAGTTGAAACTTGTTAATCTATTCCTGTGCATCTCTGATTACTAGGCATTTATGACCTTTAAAAAGGATATTTACTCTCGCTGGTTGAATTTCTTTACTTTGACATTCAGAGCACTGGGCTTAATAGTGAATTGATACAATACACAAATTATTTAGTTCTGCTACAGTAAAACCATTCCTGAGCTGAGCCTACAAGTAGTCAAATCAAACATAAATCCATGAAATAGTTCACCGATACATATTCTGAAATAGTGGTGGTTTACGTGGAATCGAAGATTGCACACTATAGTAGACCTCATGTAATAGTATCACCTAATTCTACGCATACTCACATTACAAGGCTTCGGGCCAATGAAATTTAGATCGGAATTATCGCCAAACAAGTAAGTTTCCGGTTGTATGGTTTCGAACTTGGTCCCTCCCATAATGAAGTGAGTTCCGAAATAGTTACCTTATGGAGGAAAAAATGTTATTACAAATAAGACAATATCTATAATGAAAATGTTCAACCTTCTCTTATACTAACCATCCTTAGGTGGATATCGATATACGGCATTCGAAGTGGCATCTAACTGTTCTACATGCCCGCTACTTCGACTCAAGTAGGATCCCATTGCGAATACGCTAAGGCCTTGTATACAGACCAAAGTTATCGATAGAAATTAACGACTCTTCTGCTATTCGTGAACAAAATCTCAAATTGTTTAAGTATACTACAGTAGTTTTATGAATTATTAAGATAAAGTACAGTACATTCCTGATATTAACAACGATCAAACCAGCAAGCCAGACTCAACACAATCATTTTCTTTGACGTAATATATTAACCCTTAATTGTCTATATTCGCCTAACCCTGTGGAATTCTGCCCAGTCATAGCTGTGGTTTTCCCCAATACCGTATAACCATAGTTTTTAAATACTATGGTATAACTAATAGTACATAATTGTTTTTTCTTAAACCGTTTATGTTGAACAGGGAACGCGGCATTTAGTTATAAACTACCAAGAATTATCGACTTTTCGCTCTACACTATATTTTAATGCATGGATGCTAATGTATCCCATTTTAATGATAGATTGCACGTAATCTTCGTATGTACTTGACTAAATTGTGAACGGTCGTCATTCGTTTATGTATACGAGTTTAACATCTCTTCAATTCATTTTTCAAAGAGTATATGTGTACTTAACATACCTACATTGAATCAAATATATTTTACAGTACTGTTGATGTTGAAAGTTTTACAAAATACTATACTGTATCGGAAAATATCGTTACACTCGAATGCATTCGGTCAGTAAAAGGTTAATAATCGTTGTTTACCTTCACAATTTTTGTGTGGAGTTGCTCTGAGTTTGTTAATTCGGCATCATAGTAACAGCAGGGGGAGTACGAGTTTGAGTAATTTGGGATAAATGTGTTATGGAAAATTGATAAGAAGTTGTTGAGATATTAATATAGTGTTGACGGCTTTTTATATATCATTCACATATGTCCATTTGATACTTACAAACCATCCTCTAGTGCAGTGGTTCTTGAACTGGGGTGCGTGCTCACCTGTGGGTGCAACGAAGCGTTTCCGGGGGTGCGACAGCAGTTTTCGATGGAAACTACCACATCACCTCCCTAGAAAAGTGCATCACACTGCGAAAACTTATTTTCAGATTCAAGCAGGTGCCGATCACTTAAAAGATTAAGAACCACTGCGGTGAACAGTTATAATGTTATAACTCTCTTCATTTTTTTGGTATTACATTATGACCTAAGCTCCATGATCCAAGAAGTGTTGTCGAAAATAAATTGTAGCGTCTCTTTACAGAATCATGCCATTTTTATTTCAATCCGTAACGAAACCTACCTCAATATCTTAAAATTGTAGTTTTATTACGGACTTGAAAGGATGTAAACAAATTTTTCAAGAATTAACAACAATGTCTTCCAAATTTTCATCTTCGAACTCTTCTTCCGTATCTCTGCTCCGGAGACCCCGGCCTCCAGTACATCCAGATCCTTTACCTCCATTGGTCAGTCAGAGAAGTCTGGAGACAAATTTATCCATGCATTCCAGTGAGCTTATTTCAATTTGGTTTCAAATTCCACTAATAAATTATACAACGTTATTACATTACATATCCATTGCCAAACAACGCCTTCGAATATTATTTTGGATTCGAATATGAATCAGTGGATTTTTAAATGAAAAAGAACGCAGATAACATGAGAATTTGCACTATCTCGCAAGTTCATAAGTTCAATAAAGAAATTCTGATTTCCTGTGTCAGCGGCATATGAAAGGAACTTTGTCGAAGTGCTTTCAAACTTGTAATTAACGTGTCTATGGTCCACAACTGGAGAAATCAGGAGACAATGGTTTACATGTAGTAAAATGAGCAAAGCTTTTCATTTATACAAAGCAAGATGATGTCCACTCTATTTTATTCTAATATGTGCACAGATAAGGTGCTTATCAACGCACAGGGGTCAGAGTTCAGTTTAAAAAAAGTATCGCCATGTGAGCAAAAAATAAATGTATTGTTATTTATTTTCTTCGTCTCATATATATCAATCAGGATCATATCCCGCCATACGGCCCATGCCAAGTTTAGCATCTCATCAGGATGGATTGCAGTCACCAGTACCAACCATGCAGTCTGATTATGAGCCTGTCTTCCAATTGTATAGGACAAAAATTTCCAAAAATCGATACTCCCATCATGGTAGCAGTGATGATACAACCACAGGAGACACTAGGGATGGGACATTGAGTAAGAAAGGCCTTGTCCTTCCCTACAAGCCTCGTGGCCCTGATCCGTTTCCAATGAGAGAGCCGAAGCGTCCAGCCGATGTCCAGAGAGAATTGGTCATACCTGCAGACTTTCCCAAAGCTGTTCCAGAATTCACGTATGTATCTTTGAAACAAGAGATTCATTTTCGCTAAACAGCTATCTGGTGTTAAACTATGTTTTGCATTATTCCACAGACTGGAAGACTTTCTATTAGAAAACAAGTTCTCTCTACCACAGAGAAATAAGTTGAAGGATGCTATTTTATCACGAGCTAACTACAAGAAATTAACAATGTAAGTCATTGAATTTCGATACAGAATGAGATTACTTTTCAGTAGCTGCAATTGTAGTAGAATCGTAGAACAGCTAGGTAATCATATTTGTTATTATTTGAGTTGTCGTAACACTCGCTCCATACAATTTTTACATTGTAAAATTGATTCCTTGATATATCCCCGGTACAATAAGCGATAAACGTTTACTGTTAATATCATTGGAACAATGATAAAATTGATTATGTATAACATAGTTTCACTTGAAATCACACTTTTCAACACCTCATCCAAGATGTTAGGTATTGCTGTGTTATCAAAAATAGAACGAAGCAAATAATACAATCATTACAGCTTTCTAACAAGGTTTTTGTTGCTTCACATAATATATAGGTTGCACCATTTTCTTGACATTTCGGTCTTTCGGATGACATTCTGAAGGGTTATACAGCTTAATGCATGAAATTACCTGATTTTTTTGTTTAAATATAGCATTTGACCGATGATTAAATAGAATTTTTTGCAATAACACCTGATCCACGAACAAATGCCGTGTGCAGGACCACAACATGGATTATTTAGGGCAATTCATTTATTCAAGCTTGTAATAATAAATCATTTTACTGTGATTCTATCTACTCTAGGCTTTTAGAAAAATCCTTAAAACCTCAAGCTTCTGATTCTCTTGCACGAGTTGATATAACGGAACAAGCTAACATTGTCGAGCAACACAGACGAGTGCCAAGAAGACAGCTTCTCACAGGTTAGTTTACTATCCCCACAAGGCAAGAATCCTTTTCTCTTTTCCATATGACATGATATATCCATATTTATGCTGTATTAATGTTTAACTGCATTGCTATATGAATCTCCAGTGAATCTCAGTCCATCCATCTCTGCTCTCTTTAATACGTTGCTAATTATACCCAACAGAAATGAAGACAATTATCCAAAGCCGCCTAAGGGAATTCGGTCTCACTTCACCTGGGCGATTCGATGGCAGAGACGATGACATCGGTCAAATATTGTCAGAGATTCAAAGGATAGGAGGTAGCTTTTTTTTGGCAAGAATCTTACTTTCTCATCTTATTTTTTTATGTAACAACTGACATGTTTGTCCAGACGCAGAGGGCATTGGAAGAAAGTCGCAACTCTCGTTATTCGGCAAGGTGACTGCCAATGTGTTCCATGGTTCCAAAAGATCGGGATCCCCATTCGATGATGACAACACGGACTCGATCATCACTCCATCTGAATTGTCTATTCTCAATTGCTTGATAGATGGAGGCTATGTACTAAGTTTGAAGGTAAATAAAATTGATGTAGTTACAACTTGCTAGAATATATGCTTCTCAAACTCCAGTTCAAGGCTGGTAATGGGGTATGGAGGGCGAAGGCAGTTACTAGCAATTCTATTGCCCAGGTACCTGATAAAAACCGTATTTAGAACCATATCTGGAATTTATAATACTGCCAATGCTTTGCATTACGGACGAAAACCCATGCCGGAATACTTATCTAAACGAACTAATTCAACCTACCGTTAACTAATTTAGCTTGTGGGATGATCGTAAGGGAATAAGCTCCTCCAATTTAAGCATTATATGGGTACTCAGGTAATGGAAATAGGAACCGGTTGAATCAATGACTTTTAAAAACCCATTGACCTATGTCCTATGCAATCAATGAAATCCCATTAAAAATATGTTATGTATTTTAATCGCTCATAACAGGGTTTAATCTTGTTGTTGTTTTACTTCTATAGTATCTGGTTTCCTTGTGGTAGCATGTGTGTGCGTCTCAATTTTTACTGTCATTGATTACAGGCACATTTTATCCCTGAACTTCCGGAACTCAGTCCGCTATCATCGAGTCTAATCTATTTAAATCTGTCGTTCAACGAATTCTCCAATTTCCCTAGAGAAGTTCTTTACTGTCGTGATTTACAAGTTTTGAAGCTGAGAAATAATCCACTGAAGGATATTCCTCATGACATAAGCAGGTAAGTTCATTATATTTTTTCTCAATTTCATTCCATTATACAAAAACTCTGAATCTATGTATCTGCAGGTTGCATAAACTACGCACTTTGATTCTCTCTTTCTGTTGCCTCACTGCATTACCGATATCTTTGTTCTCACTAACCAAGCTGGAATTTTTCGATGTATCTTACAATAAATTGACGTTCCTACCAAATGAAATAAGGAAACTCGAAAGATTAAGGTAATTATTTCATCGTCATATGAATTTCAAGCTCAATTGAGTTCAAACTGTGAAGGCCAGAAGAATTTACATTTCGCAAGTGTATCGATCAAAGGTCCGCAATTGAGTGAACCATGACACTGAAATTTAAAACCCAACAAACTTTAATTTGATTGGAATCACTTTGCCATGCAGGTTTCTCAATGTCGAAGGAAATGAGCTTCCTGGATTGCCATGTGGGCTTTTGAAGTTGAATCTTTTTCGTATAAGAGTGAGGAACAACTTTATGAGTCCGTTGTTTTGGAAAGAAAACGCAAGAAACAATCCCCAGAGATTAACGGACATTTGCTTGCTGAAGATCAATGGTGCTGTCATCAAACCAAATACGAAGTTACCTGCGGAAATAATTCGAGCTGTCAACAAGTATGCTATAACTGATTGTTAGATCATCTACGGCTAGATACATAAATGGCATATTATGTAGAAATTTTAGTTTTCATACTGGAGTAATCGAAAGCTCGTACCAAGAGTAATTTGTTATTCAGCCTAATGAGGTTTTGGTGAGAATTACATTATATATATCTTGATATTATCACTTGGGTGTCACTTTAAAATACACTCCCGATCACAAGGGAGGATGCTACGTATTTGAAACTCTGTTTCAGTAGGCTGCGTAGAATGGACTAATAATTGAAGGTGCTGTCCGTTTTACTTGATAATTACTGGTCACCTTTCGTTGATGCTATGGCCCTTTTCTGTTATTGCACCAGCGCATTCCGACGTCCATTTCATTTATTGAGATGAGAATGCACTGTACTAAATATTTTAACTGGACCTTTTTAACCAGCCTTACGCATCTGTGAAATCATTGGAGTGAGACGTATGCATCTATAGTTTTATTTGACGTTCAAGTTTTCTCTGTAACACTGATCTGACAAATTTTTCCCTTCTTTCAGTTTCCGAAACTGCGACTGTTGTCATGGACCAATGTTTGGACCGGGACTCAGGATTATTCGTCCTTGCTCCGAGATTTGGGGTATTAAAAATATCCCGTTCATATTCCAGTCGTGTTCTCCGCAGTGTTACTCCAGATTTATCCACAACACTGACCCAAAAATCACAGAAATGATTTACGGTACTTATGACCAGGAACGTCACATAGAAGCAGATGACAATCTTGGAACGCCTCCTTCATCGAGAGAAAGTGCTATCACAGTCTGAAAAATTTAACTGTAAAGTCAAACCACTGTAAGTAAAATGCCTATTTTTTTTACTCCTTCATATATTTATGAAATATGCATGACACCTTAGAGATAGATATCTTTTTTATTAGATTTTCCTACTAGAGATATATATTTTGTTCTTGCATAAGAGATATAATTTGAAACATCCAGTTACAGATAGTATGTGATTGTGTTATGACCACTACTGTAGTTAAGTTTATGTGAAGTCAAAATTGAACAGTTAATAAATAAGTGATATCAGCAATCTTTATTGGTGTTTAAGTATAGGGACATTTACCCACTTTTCATGGAAACACTGGTTTCTGTAATTATTTCATATAGATGCCAATAGCCAGTATCAAATATCATTCCCAACACTGAACATTAATTATTATAAACAATGATTAAAAAGTTAGAGGGTATCATTAAGTGTAGTGATCACAGACTCCAGAGACAATCTGTGTAGTATTTATTGTAATAAAATTACGATGAACAAATTTACTGAGGAAGCATATGATGAAGTTGTGAGAGTTAAGATACCAAAACAGTTTATTCCACTTCAAAGGTCGTTCACAAGCAGACTACCTTTTAAATAATTTATCCATATAAATAAAAGGAGTATAATATTAAAATACAAGTAAAAAGATGTCTACATAGCACAGTTCAAGCAGCAACACACAACTCTATACATTGCATAATAATGGATGTATATTATTGAATAATTCTTTTGTATCAATGACTCAACAGAATATAAATGTCTCTGAAGTTAAATTAAGATAGACGAAAATTAAAGTTAAATTTTGTGCACTTTTTTAGAGTGTGATATAAAATCGATTGCATAAATAATGATTGCTTTTAGAAAAAAAAAATAGTCCTCACACACGTGATTGTGGTGAGTAAACAATACATACACTCCAGATGGAGATCATGGTAACCTCTTTCTATAGAATATCTGTGGTAGAAAAGATTTAACTTCAAATGGGTTCCAGCAAAAAATTGGCTACTAAACTACTATATGAAAACTGATGAGTTACATAAATACGGATTGAGAAAGAGCAAACAATTAAAATTATTAATTATCTAGCAGTCAGCTCATGAACTTCCAATATTACAACGTATTGCTCAAGTTCTGGTAGTGCAACGAAAACTGCATAGATAGCATGAACATACAGTGGTAACTCCTGAAGTAAATCATGAAAAATAGTTAAAAAAAATATGGATGTATCCAAACTGAAATAATATAGGCCAGGGTATCCACAATTTGTACATTCGAAGTCGGAAAGCATGTGTGACCATCCCTGAATACCTCTCTTGGTAATTGAGCTTGTTCTGGAACACACGAACCTGTGACGCTTGGAAGTACGAGCAAGATTTGCATTGCGGGTAAAGTTTACCCTGGATATACATGTTCTCACTGAGACACTTGGCTGCAATCGCGACAGGCGGGCTGTGGTCCGCGAAATAGTCGACGGTGATTCGGCTTTTTTTCCATGCTTTAACTAGTGAGGAAAACCAAGGATTGAACCTTTTCCCGCATGTGTGACATCCGTATTTTGCACCCAACAACTGGATTTTCGTTTGTTGGGATTTCGTCACCCGGGAAACTGCTGTGGGTATTGAAACATGCTTGTTCGCAAACGAACCGGGGCTCAATATGTGGCTCGGGCAAAGAGCTCGTAAACGGCCGCTAAAAACTTTGAAAGTAACCAAACACAACAGTGTATAGGCGGCAACATTAGCAAGCATTTCTTGATCAACTCGTTCATATATCAAAGGAGATTTGGGTTTACTAATGCTGTTTCGCACCTGAGTGAATGACAGGGCAGACAAAGAGCTTGCAGCTAACAAACTGATACCACCGCATAGCGGGGCAACTTTCATATGAGCGGCCACTCCCAGAGGTTTCCAAACGTGATGCATGATGCCCAATATTGTAGGAAAAGTTACCATCCCGTTTAGCGACGAAAGCAGAACTTCAAGGCTTCTTTCCACAAATTCAGTTTCGAGATTATGTCGCTCGGCGAGGTCTATAATTTTCTGGTTCCTCATTTTTTCCCGAGGTCTTTGAATCCAGTTCAGTCTAGTCTACACTACGCGCTAGTGGTTGATTTTGTGTTGCTTCTCCGATTCAAACTTCAAATATGATTTCCGCTTCCGCAAAGTGTCAGAGTTCGCGCAAAGGTCAGTGATCACTGAAGCATACATCACACATTACTTACGTTTCAATTTGAGCATATGTATTAGTAAGCAGTAAATGCTTTCAATCAGGAGAGTTTCACTAACTGCATATTAAGTGTTGAGTTTTGCGTTAGATACCGACGATATATATTGGAAATATAGGATTCATATTCACTGCAAATTTTCCTCAAGTAGAGGCCGTGGCTGTCATGCCTCTGACCTTTGAATGTAACACCAATATGGCTACGTTGCAGGCAAAGGGATTGTAAAAAGAAGTTAAACAACATCACTGTTAAATTTTCCAGTGTATCTTTCTACTTCTTCAAATATATAGTATATTTACATCACAGTATCTCACGCAATATACTCCACTGTGCTTAATCGTTCTACCATTGAAAACTGCGAAGTAGTACACAATGTCATTTGCTAGCGATTCTATTATCATGCTTACGACCCAAATCCTATTTTTTGGATTTGGCTGGGTGTTTTTCCTGTGGCATTTATTCAAAGACTATGAATGTCATCACCGTGCAGTGCAATTAATATTTGCCGCTACATTTGCGCTGTCTTGTACGATGTTTGAACTTATAATATTCGAAATCATTGGAGCACTGCACTCGAGCTCCCGGTACTTCCATTGGAAGCTAAATTTATACATCATGCTTTTTGTGGTTGTAGTCGTTCTGCCTTTTTCCATCGCATATTTTGTCATCAGCAATGTCAGAATGTTCGCGAAGTATAAAATCCCTGTATCCTGCCTGATTTGGTTGGTTTTCATGTACTTTTTCTGGAAGCTCGGAGACCCCTTCCCTATTCTTAGTCCCCAACATGGGATCCTATCCATTGAACAAGTCATCAGCAGGGTGGGGGTCATCGGAGTTACCGCTATGGCTTTGCTCTCTGGTTTTGGTGCAGTCAACTGCCCGTACACGTATTCCTCGTATTTCTTGAGGCAAGTCACGGATTCTGATATTCAAATGCTGGAAAGAAAACTGTTGCAAACTAATGAAATGATAATAAGCAAAAAGAAAAGGATTGCCATATCAAAGAGACTCAATACTGCAAAACAAGCTCAAGTGGCACCAGCCCCACACGGATTTTGGGCTCGTATCAAAAACGTTGCTTCCCCCTCGACAAATCACAGCGAAAACGTAGTTTTGCTCCAGCAGGAGGTGATAGCACATGAAGAACTAAGTAGGCAATTGTTTCTTGAAACAGTTGATCTGCATGCTACCAAAGAAAGAATCAGATATTCGAAAACTTTCAAAGGGAAGTACTTCAACGTGCTTGGATACTTTTTCTCCATCTATTGCATGTGGAAAATATTTATGTGCACTATAAATATTATCTTTAACAGAGTTGGAAAAAAGGATCCTGTTACGAGATGTATTGAGATTCTGGTTCACTATCTGGGATTTGAGTTCGACGTAACTTTCTGGAGCCAGCACGTATCATTCATCTTGGTAGGTGTGATGATTGTGACTTCGATCCGAGGTCTTCTCATAACTCTGACCAAGTTTTTTTATGCCATATCCAGCAGCAAATCTTCTAATGTGATTGTGATGGGTCTTGCTCAAATAATGGGAATGTATTTTGTATCTTCTGTTTTATTAATGCGAATGAATATGCCTGCTTCATACAGAGAAATCATCACCCAGGTCTTAGGCGAGCTTCAATTTCGATTTTATCACCGATGGTTCGATGTGATATTTTTGATAAGTGCCCTGAGCAGCATCGGGTTTATGTACCTCGCTCATAAGCAGGCGCCAGAAAAACACATGGTGCAAGAAATTCGGTTATCTTCGTCATTTGGTGAATGAATAGTAATTGGGAATTAAAAATATCCTTAAACTACAGTGGGTCCTCTGTATACAAACTATCCCATACACGAATTGGCCCCCATTAGAAAATATGGATCCAGTCGGGATGAAGTCGCATGTTTCAACAGTTTGGCCAATGCTGTGTCAAATGTCATCCCATTCTCACTCGTTAAGCGAAGACCTACTGTATATGTTTTAAGTTCATTCAGTTCTTACCGCATACTTGAATCAAGTTTCGAAAATATATTCTACAAATTGATTGCTCCTATTTCTTTGCAACAAACAATTTTGTGACATGACAGAAAAATTCATAGCATTTTGTAGTGAAGAATTTCTCATCTAAAGAATTCTGTTGATTCAGATCACTTGATATGTATATTTAAGAACAATCCCAGGTACATGAGTGATCAATTAGGCATTCTCCTATACACCTTGGTGTAGTTCTGCAATTTTTTTATAAGTACTGTACTGTTGTACCTTATGCTGGTTACCTTTTATAATACTTTAACAAAATGAGAACTCTTTTTGCATGTGTGTTTGCAAATATATTTCCTTAATTATGTTGTTTCAAATTCGCTGATTTATTCACATAAGAATAGTTTACTCCTAAAAAGCCATATTGCCAGGGGAAGTGCAACATTGTTTGCTGTAAGTGTCATTTATGTAGGTACCAACCCCTAAGGAAATTCTTGAAACCCGTCTCAACTTGATCTTAACATAAGTGTAAACTAAAGCTTGCAAAGATTTGGACAATATAGTTTAGCAGGTTGCATGTCATTTGAACACTCCTTTTTGGAGATCGACCTTCACCCCATTGGCAACCACAATCAAGGCCACATTACATCCTTATTATCACTAAACTTACAAACTTCCATGTGCGTAATGATTGTTATATAAGGAATAAAAATTGACAGACTCTGGAGAACAAACTCATTAGTTGTTTGTTACATGTCCTGTTACTGATTTAATCCCTTAATTTGACAGTAGAGATTGGTCGATATACCGTGGAAATGCATCCACTTTAAAATACATGTATAATGGATTCAAATCAGATCAACTTTATTCTTTCCCTTGATTGTTATAAACGCCCTTGTGTGATTATTTTAGCAGTTACAGTAGTTTGATGTTTTCTGTTTGAGGGCCGAGAAATTGCTTCAATATGCTAATCATAGAGTGGATTATTCAGACATTATTGCGCTCTCTGGCACCTCTTGGGCTTGCCACGTCCATTCACCTCAGATCACACACAAAGATGCCATAAACTAACAAAATAAAAATGAATTTGTAATACTGTATTGCAATTTGAAAGTGTCTTTCCGACCGGTATGTATGATGTATAAAGGCAACATAATTGTTAGGCATCTTTTTCATGTATATACATTATATACCACATCCGAAACAATTCTGTTACATAGATGCTTAAGTCCTGGTTTCGTTGCAAAACTTTCATTTCTACATATAATTTGGGAAATAATTTCACCTGTTGCACAGCATACTTTGCTTGAAAAGAATAGTTGTTTAATTATCCTGGACTTGTATTTCATTCTGATTGTCCAGACCACTTGAAAATTTGTAGATGGCGCTATATACCACTTGCGTACCTATTCACGTTACGAGTCGAATCGTGAAAGCATGTGTTTGATGTCGTTTTGCTAGCAGCTGTGTTAATTTTTGTACTATTTCCTCCTCTCGAAAACGCGATAAAAAACTTGAAAGAATTTGCGTTATATCGTGCTATGTGGAATGATGAAAATTACTGGTATGGATGGAGATGATGAAAGGTGGGAGGACGTAAAATCAAAGAAAAAAAGTCGAAACGTAAATGATGATAGTATTACAAATGGTTTTGATGTTGAGCCGGACTTCAGCGATACTGAAGACTTTGAGGACGATGTAACCGATGAAGGTACCTTAGTATTAGATTTGCAATGAAGTGAAAATCATTAGTTGTTTTGTTTGAACTAAGATAATGTGGTTTGCAATATATTTATAAAACATTACCTATGTTGGTAATTTCCGTGTTTATATTTGACCAAGAAGACTGCACACAAATAGAACATTTATGTGATGGCGTCAAACAAGTAGAAAAAAAATCATTTACATGCTAAAAACGAAGAATAAACTTGAATTCAAATAATTTTAAATGAATCAAATTTGTTTGTCTCGACTGCCAATTTTCTATGTAATGTCGAAACAAGCATTGAATGCACAACTCTCATAGAACTCATTTATACTTTGGTTGAGGCTACTGATAAGGTAGCCAGACCTAATAAATCCATATACAATGCGCAGTCTCCGTTGTACATTAGTTGATAAACCAGTGAAAAATTTCATCGAAATATGTGTCCAAATTTAGGTTAATTTATCTCCCTTTTAGAAGTCAACCTAAATGTGGGAATATAATAACTTGTAACATATTTTCATTAAATGTAATCCCTGTTGGTACGTTGTCACCACATACAGGTGCTGTATGAGCCATTCGCAGCAAGTGATACTTCAGCGAATCCGTATTTTTTCAGAATTGCTGGAAGACATCCTGAAAAAGGAACCCAAAGAGGCAGATGGCTGTGAATCAGTCATCGTCGTTGATAATGTTCCGGTGGTAGGTGAAGAAAGACTCGAGAAACTGAAATCGGTCATTTCAAAAATCTTCTCCAAATTTGGCACTATACAGTCTGATCACTATCCCCAGGATGGCAATAAGACAAAAGGGTATTTTGTTACGAGATTATAATTGCGATTTCAATTGTGGGTTTCGTGATAGAAAATAATATATTTCAATTGCTTTAGATATATATTTCTTGTCTACACCAATCATCAATCTGCCATTGAAGCAGTGAAAAAAGCTGACGGTTATAAGCTTGACAAAACTCACACATTCAGAGTTAATTTATTCAGTGATATTGAAAAGTAAGTTTTACATTTTCATTCATCAGTCCCATCCTCCAAAGTAGTAGTTTAGTTATACACAGGAATGTGGGGTCTAGACTTCTTTATTTGTAATTAAATTAATCATATGATTCTGATATTGATTAAAAGCCCACAACTTATAATTTCATCACTGCCAACGTAACTAATTTTACATTATAGCACACTATCATGTTTAAGTTTGGATATAAAGGCTAAAACTTTCCTGTTGCGACTTTTTTAA
Source organism: Halocynthia roretzi (assembly GCA_013436055.1). Taxonomy (NCBI): domain Eukaryota; kingdom Metazoa; phylum Chordata; class Ascidiacea; order Stolidobranchia; family Pyuridae; genus Halocynthia; species Halocynthia roretzi. Next base: position 197,645 of record QRAM01000091.1, on the reverse strand, counting down.
TAATTTTTATAAGACGTTTCAAACATTGAATAACAGCACGATTCTAGTTCAACACTTGAATGCTACAGTGATATATATCACCATTACATTTGTACATTATTCAACTTTTAAGGTATGAAAACTTTGATGAAAATTTCAAAAGTTCGGAGCTGCAGCCGTACAAGAATGTGGTATGTTAAGTTGATCTCGTTACTCTGTATTGGTTGTAGGTAACGTAGATTGAGTGTGTATCAGTATGATTTTATGCATTAAACTTACAATATCTTCCCGAAACTTAGTAAAATTGATTGATAATCTTCACATTGAACACGTACTACAGTACTTTTTCTCATTTTCCAATATACCCATATATAATACGGACCCCGACTTTTGAGTTGGAACTGAAGTCAGTGTGATCAAAGGCTGCTATAAAATCGTCCTTTCCCTCGCATACTAGCCGTCAAACTCGAGCCTCAAAACGCGTGCTGTGTAGACTATGCATGGTGCATGGTGCATGGTGAATGTTTAGTTAAAGTGTGACAATAAACGTATCGCCTGTTAACTTATCGGTATAAAAAAGCGCAGTTCACGCTGTGACCGTTGTCAACTTTTGTCTGTGACAAACCTTGTATTATGGTTGCACTGATTGGTACCATAAATGTGAGACCAAAAGCATTAGATCTGGGAAGCAGATCAACACTGAGACCAACTTCAAAGAATCGGTGACATGACATTTTGATTTGTCCTCGTGCATTGTACAAATGAATAGTTAAATCTTGTTATGTCTCGTGGCTTTATTATTCATTGAGCAACCCGCACTTACCTGGCCTGTATCTCCATGGATAATAAGAATTCTTGACTTTAGAATAATATTGAAAGCAAAAAATTCTGTATGGCATAGGTGTTTGGGTATTTAAGAGATCTACCACTTTATTACCTAATTTGTATTCTTTATTGGAACTGTAGGGAAATCTTCATTACTATCTCGAGGAAGAAGATTGCAATGACCAATTCAGCATTATATACGAAAGTGGTGATAAGACTACCATCTATCTCAACACCCATACCGAACCCATCGCGCTTGAAGAACGAAAGGTGATAAAACAATTATGCTATAAATAATTAGTATTTTCTGTAAATTTCTTTGCTTGAGATTGTAACTTATGACACTGTTGTAACTGTAAGATTGCTATTTCTTCGACAGAGATGGACCGAAACCTACACGAGGTGGTCACCTCAAGGCACCTACCTGGCAACGTTCCATCAAAAGGGAATAGCACTGTGGGGCGGGGAACAGTTCAAACAGATCCAGAGATTTGCTCACCCGGGCGTCCATCTCATTGACTTCTCACCTTGTGAAAGGTAAACCAGTTGAACTTACCTCATATATGCCAGCGTTTCGTGGTTTCAACTGACAGATTTTCTAATGTTGCGATAAGGATGAACATATCCAAAGGAAAATCTACAATAAAAGTCCAAGCTCCGTTAAGGGTGCCCCAAAATATAGTACAGCTTGCTTCTACCGAATATATTCTTTCAGGCCCTAGTTGTCTATTATATCTGAACTGCTGTGTAGGGCAGAAAATAGGCATCGACACTTTCTTACGTTGTTCCAGTGCTTTTGTTGTAAGTGCTTCCATTTGAAAGATGCTGAACCTGTGACTCTAGATTCTTATCAAAAAGTTAGCTGAAGTTATGTACAGCGGTACCCCGCATAACACTCTGGGTGCTTTCCTGAAAATAGAGCGCTAAGCTAATTGGCGTTGTATGTGGTGGGCTTCAAATCAATATAGGTAATATATAAGGGATTAACTACGATTAGAAGAGTCAAAAGTTACGTTCGAACACCACAGCCCTGCCATACAGTGTAATAACTTTGTTCCCTTGTCGAATTCAGGTACATGGTAACGTTCAGTCCCATGCAAGCCGGCAAGACAGGCGATGAACCACAGGCTATCATCATTTGGGATATATTCTCAGGAGTCAGAAAGCGTGCATTTCATGCTGACATGTCTGGAGAAGATGACAGACAGTGGCCAATATTCAAGTATGTTTTTAATTCTGTAGTTTGCTAAATGAAGATTTTTCATTTTGGTTGTTTCTTCAATACTTATTGCATCTAAAGGTGGAGTAACGATGGACAGTACTTTGCAAGGAAATCCACAGGTGTCCTCAGCATATACGAAACACCAGTAAGTTATCTTCATTGATGCAAGTAATAATGTCTTTTATACGCTTTTATTCTACTTAAAATACTTATGATTTATTGCAGTCCTTTGGATTATTGGATAAAAAGAGCTTGAAGATTGAAGGAATCAAGTAGGCCTTTTTATGAATTTCTCTGTCAACCATGGTTTTCTGCTCCGGCATATGTGTCTATCAATGATGATAAATAACTAGAATGGCCAATCATCCGAACCGATCTATCGGGCCAAAAAATCCGATAGCGATTAACATGTTTCATAATTAGTTCAACCTAAATCATGTCAAGTTACTCGAAAAATATCTCCTAGACCAGTGGCTCCTAACCTTTTCATCTCGCATACCACTTGAGAGATATTGTAGATGTATAATTGTCTAAAAACTTCTCTCAACGGTCTCACTCTCTGGACGGTCACAATTATTAAATCTTATAATTACCAAAGTATAAAACTTTTGCAAAGAGGTTAAAGAAAATCACAATGAGCAGCTTAAGTTTTAACTTTAACGAATAAATTAATGCTCTTTGCTTGTAAATTCACCTAAAGTTCGAAGGTACTCGCAAACCACAGGTTGGTAGCCACTGTCCTAGACTGAAAGCGGGCAAACTTTTCTTCATGAGGGCCACATGAACATCTGTATAGTCTTTACCGGGCCATTAAAAATATTGCAGGAGTCTGTTAGCTTTGTCTGTGAAGCAACAGAAATTATGAATATTGTTTTATCATCTCAATTGGATTTCGTTTCTTGAATCGACAGGGAGTTTCATTGGTCTCCTGCTGAGAACATGTTGGCATTTTGGGTCCCAGAGCAGAATGAAATTCCTGCCCGTGTTACTATCCTTGCGATCCCATCCAGACAAGAACTGAGAGTGAAAAACCTCTTCAATGTTTCCGACATACGTCTGCACTGGCAAAAGCAAGGCCGCTTCCTGACTGTTAAGGTGGATCGTTATAACAAGACTAAAAAGGTATACCCTTTTCTATTTTTTGATGTTATATTGGCATATATATTGGTTATATGTCCTGAGTCAACTGACATCTAGGGGTTTGACTTGTGAGTTAACCCAATTTCTATGCAACTGATTGACAGACACGGTGCTGCTAAGTAAATTATATACTGAACATCTCCAGGCTTACATTCTTTGAATCCAGCTGGAGTCAGCTGGAAGCTGAGTTGTCAAACCAAATTTTAATTCAATTAAATGAAAGACCAAATTCTCTGATCAAGGTGCTGGTAAAGAAATTATGCCTTGTAGATGTCATAGACTCATAGAGAGTCCAAAGTACAGTTTTAGTCACTAATGGCTAGATTTCAAGTTATAAAATCATAATGGTATATCACCTGAAATCACTGTTATTTGTTATAGTAATCTGTGCAGTTGTATTGGTCAGTATAAGAGATAGAACTGTCAAGTTCATAGTACTTGTTTTGCCCTCGGGCAAACTAACTTCAACTTGTTCTTGATCCACCTGTTTATCTGTAATGTTTTTTATGTAATTACTATTGTTCTTAAAAAAAGAGCTTCAATATGTTGAGTGCCATCCCCATTTCAGTGTAATTTTATCCATAATAAAAATTTCTCATTCAAAAAATATGGAAGGCTACAGAAAATTAGTACTAGTACCTTGCACCAACTATATACAAAAATCTGTGTCCTAAAAGACACAAAATAGCCTTGAATATTGCGTTTAGACTAAATCAAATAATTCAATTCGATATTAATGGCACTCAACATGGTAAATATTTAGGTTTACATCTGGTTTAATATTATTTCATTAATTTTCCAGACACACATATCCAACTTTGAGATATTTCATATAAGAAAAAGCAGATCCCTGTCGACATCTTGGAACTCAAGGAGCAGGTATGACAAGTTTATATAACTGGGATATATCTGTTTGCATTATCTTCAGTTGATTTGAATTTTTTTTCGTAAGGTTACCGCGTTTGCTTGGGAGCCTACCGGAGCCAAATTCTGTTGCTTGCATGGGGAAGCCCCGAGAACCAGTGCCTCATTCTATGAAGTTAAGAGTGGCAAAGTTGAACTTCTCGGTAACAGTGTTGTTCATTGCTTGGTTTATAATAACAGAGATTGTTATGGCTCTTGTTAATGAGTTTACAGAGGAATCCGGGAATAGTGTTTAGGGTTGCTGACTGCTACGAATCTGACCACTTTGCACCTTCGTTTATGCTTAAAAGTTTATACGCTCGCTAGCATGACTTCCTTATATGTGGTCAATGAAGTGATATTGGCAAAATACAATCAATTGCTTTCATAGATAAGGAGTTTTTCAGTGGTTCCCACACTAGAAAGTTACCTGAACCTGATAGGTAGTAAAGGATGTTCTTCAATGCTGAAGTGAAAAATTATTTACCTAGCCATGGTCCTTTCATAAAAAGCTCATCGGAACAGAGTCAACTCTTTGTAAACTTGTGGTTTTTTGCCATAATGTTTAGTAATATATTGCAATGCTAAGATTGTTTGCTGAAACCTCTATTTATATGTCATAGAAACTATGGAAAGAAAAACTGCATCGCATATCTTTTGGTCTCCAGCGGGACAGTTTGTGTTGCTTGCTGGTTTGCGAAGGTGAGTGTAGTGGTGACAGATTTTAACCAGAGTTGCATTATCATATGCTGTTGTTATCATCCTCAAGAGGCCGATTTTCAATCGACCTGAAATAACTTTTTTGCTATTCACTAGTATAAGCCTTCTCAATAAATTTATATTTGAATAGCATAAAAATTACAGTTAGAATGAAACTTAGTGGTTACTCGTTTATCTAACACCATTTTGTGATCAGTTGTTAAAATTTGCCATTCAAAATTTATAATCTGTGTAGAATTTCACATTACCAGTTAGTTGAATTTGAATTGAATTGGTTTTATTAATGAGATAATCCAATATGATTAAATAAGGGTAGCTTGTATGTAAAGTTAGTATTCATTCGATTATTCAATTGGTAAATTGAAATTAACAAACCATTACCATGAATTAACTGCTAATTGCAAAAATGACTTGTCAACATATTGATAGAAATAAGCATTTCTGTAAGTGCAGAGCTTTTTTACAAACATGCTAAAATCAGTTTCCTTTTAACACAGCTCGAGCCAGCTGGAATTTATTGATACGAATGATATGACAGTCATGAATACTGGTGAGCATTTGATGGTGTCTGACGTTGAATGGGATCCAACAGGCAGATTTCTTATATCTGTTGTCAGCTGGTGGGCTCATAAAGTAGGGACACTTTTATTATCTTTTTATGTAGTTAAGCTCAAAGTCAGAAACCGAGTAACCTGTTTACCTCTCTGAATAGATCGACAACGCTTACTGGGTGTGGTCATTCCAAGGAAGGTTGTTGAGAAAGCATTCGGTTGACCGAATATGTCAACTGCTGTGGCGTCCACGTCCACCTACCTTGCTCTCAGATGAAGAGATAAAGGTTATTTTTGAATTTATTTCGTGACTGCAAACTGGAGCTAGCAACCAATTTCGTTTTGCAGAAAATCAAGAAGAACTACAAGGTTTTTGCCAAGGTGTTTGAGGCTAAAGATCGTGTGATGCAGAGCAGAGTCTCGAAGGAGATTCTCGATAAGCGCCGCAGTCTGATTGATGATTTCATGAACTACCGGCAAAACAATATCGATATCTATCAGGATCAAACTCCTTACAGAAGAGAACTTAGAAACGGTAAGACATTTGTATGACCCCTGCAGCCTAGTGCTTAGGCTACTCTTGGCTTAGATAATATGATGGTTCAAACAACTCAGGCAATACAATAACTTAACTTGGTCCTGTCACTACGTATGGCAACACAGGCATTTTTACGTCCGAAACGACTTATGACCAATCGATTAAAACGCGATGAGGTTGTAAGTCGACGAATAACGGTATTTTCAAAAGTTCATGGACACCGGGTTGAACCATTTTTCACTGAGTTCCTTTTACAGGGGTGAATACAGATGAAGTTGACAGTCATACTGAGGACTGGGATGAAGTACAAATTGAATTACTTGTTGACGAAGATATAACGATTATCGAGTGATTGTGAAATAGTTTTCGAGACTTACTTTCAGAACCCTATTCTACAAAAGTTTGATTAACTCATATTATATACAAGTATTGTCCATCAGATTAAGGTAAAAAATATTTCAGGCAGCTCGGTTTGGTGTGGTAATCATACACGCTTGTGTCTCATGTAACGGGTGTGTAATTCTTGTCAGGTAATATTTTGATTTTTGTGTGTTGCCGGAAAAAGGGAACTTGCTTCTTTAGTCACAGTTGACCTTGTGATTGGTGATGATAAACATGGAGTTTATCAAATGTGTCTGCAGTCGCTTTCATGACTATTTACTTTTGTTTGCTAAAAGGAGAAAAAGAAAAAAGTTTACTTGATGTTGAGTGCTACCAATCGATGCTAATTTTGTTGTGAAAATTTATGATCAGTCCTACACAGTTTTTGGATATTTCAGTAACTTTTGTAATACAGAAATATTTTGGCTTGTACTCTCATTTTCTTAAATAAGAATAACGTGAAGTGAAAATAAACCGCCTAAGTATATTGTATATTGTGCACGAATGTTTTCTGTCTAACTAGGTTATAATCGTGTACCCTACCAAATTCTTGGATAGGTTCTGTTGGTAATCTAGGAGAGGAGGTGAACAGAATCGAATTTATGTGGGCAGTGCAACGAAAGGGTAAATTTTGAGATTAAAAAAATCCTAACTTTCTGTCCAACAGTTCTTAATTATAATTGCTTCGCAATTACACTATGGACCCGTTATAAGGTGGCGTGATATAGCGCGGTTGTGGCATGTAACACGATTGTACAATTTGTAAAAGAGAGAATTCGTTTCAAATCGGATTCAGTAATGCGGAAGATAATTATGAGCCTTATCTTGCGCATTTTAAAGAGTAATAGCGTAATCGCAATTTTGGCCTGGAGAATGTCTGCCCTTGTACTTGTTGGACTCTTACAATCGTGTCAATAACAGTATAAAAGATGCAGAAAAATGGTAATTTTAAAGTAATAAAAATATCGTTTATTCAGTAAAAGATGAAGGACAGTAGTACAGCAGGTCTTGTATAAAGTCGTTTCACGTTTATGGGAAAAATATGTAAAATGAAAATACGTAAAGTGTATACCGCCCCCTATATGTATTATGGCGCCAAAGACGTCAGAATAGAAGACATTTTGTCATTCTGCTACGTTGTTGCAATCGTTTTCCATTTTATCCTTGTAGAACTTCTGTTACCCGAAGAGGGATAGGTTAGTGTTACATAACCCTAACCCTTAACCTAATCGAACGTAACCAGGTTATCGGAGCAACCGTACTACTGAAAGGGGTAACGAATTTTTTAGCCCTATTTTTATACATTTCATCAGTGACTGTAAACTGGTTATCACTATTGTTTTTTAGATCCTATAAGTATAAACTAGTTTAGTACCGTCACCGGGTTGTGCATAACTGACAGTTCTCCGGCATCTCCTGAATAAGTTGTATATAATTGGGTAATTTACATGTATACTTTACCGAGTCGACTCGCACACGCAGAATGGAAAATACGTGTTTTACCCTCCAACTATCGATCTATGTTATGTCACTCATGTCGTAGATTGTTCTGATTGTGATATACTATAAATAACCCCTAATCCCCAAACTTAAATGAACTTGTATACTGGGGGTTTGTAACCCACCGTGCTGCCGTGTATGTTGGGGTTATTGGGGTCATGTACATAAAACCATAATTTCTAAGTTCATATGTATAAACAAGGGTTTATACGAATCGGAAGGGGGGTATGGTTACTGGTCAAATCGAGGGTTGGGCTAAGGGGTGTGTTTAATTATTTGACCTTAATATAAAGTAAACTGAATTTCAAATTTGTTTTATTTCACACCTTACAATTTTCCTAGCATTATTAACAAATAATGGGTCGTAATGATGGTAAGAAAGCAGAGAAGGTGCTGAAAATACTACAAGGCAAGGAGAAGAAATATCAGTCTGAATATTCCGAAAATGCAAAAGCAAGTGAAAATGCATTACGGGCTGGTAAGGTTACTTGTATTGCTGCACTACTTTTGAATTACCGCTAGTTTCCATCTGTTGCTGATTGAAACTTCTGTACCTTACTGAAGATTACCGAAGCTCAAATTCTACACCCCCGAAGCCGAATAGGAAACGATCTGGGTCAGCATACGATGACTCCGACAGTGATGAAGGAAATCGTGATGACATTGGGTATTATATTTACACTTAACAGCTGCGTCATGTATATTGTTGATCGTTGTAATATTATAAATAGTGAACAGTGAAGTCGTCTACAGTCAGCATTTCTGCATCATGTTTTCCATATATTACGGTTGGTGTAAGACGTTCATAGAGTAATGTAAGTTCTCAAAAGCAGTCCTTTTGTACTATGGGTGGATAATACTAAGAAAATAACTTTTCATTGTGTGGTAGGATTGTGAGCACATTGCCAGCCTCTCTTTCCGTCAAATCCAAACAGAATGCTAGGGATAGGTTCACACATTGATTAGGAGTTCAGAGCACATTTCTCTACAATATTATTTTATCTGGTTAACAGGAATGAAATGACTTCACTAATACACAAATTTGGCACGGATATGAAGAAGACAATCTCTGCTAAAAGAAAGAAATTAGAATCGTTGACTGCACAATCCGCAACAAATTGTACCCAACGAGTTGATAAGATTTTGGATAATCAAGTAAGCTTTGTGCTTTTAGCCGAATTCATTCTTTTCATTATGTTCAAGATGTTCACATTTCCAAGGCAACTTTCATGCAGGTCTGTGTCTCCCTCTTTGAATTACATGAGCTGGATGTCAGATTCCAGACTATTTGGTTCATTAACTTCGTTAGATACTAGGCCTCCCTGATTCAGATATAGTATGTGGGATCATTGTACCTTTTTCTTCAGTGGTTAAACGCTTGAACCCCGATTTACCGCACCCCTGCTTTTTTTCCTATGATGCTCCATGTACCGTAATGATGGCGTTATATGTTATACAGTATATGTATGTCTTGCTTCAACATCTCAAGAGGGGCTTAGCCTTATTTTGTCAAGTTATGTCTACTGAATAGTGGTCTCAGCATTTTCTAGTCAACTGAAGAACTGAATGTAATGCCATTATATGCTTCAGATTTTCAAAACTCCAAATTTTTTTGAAACATGTTGGTACATTTATTCTATTTTGATTTTTGAATCTTTTACCTGAAATACTTAGGACCTGTTGTGTTTCTGATTTTAGAATGATTTTATATTAACATATACAAAATAGGAAAGCTTGGTGAAGGTAGAGCGTTCAATTCTAGATTGTGGGAATGAATCGAGGTACACATGTCATTTTCTATACACATGTTACAATGAATATAATATGTTGTGAAGCGCTGATTAGGCTCCGTTTCATACTGACTATGTAGCAATAAGCACCGGTAATACAACTTATACATATATTTTAACTTAACAATTATTTATAGAAACATTTGTAGCACTCATCCCCTAAGATTAAGGATGAAGGATTATCAGCTTATATCGCATGCTAGACTTGGTCAATTACATCAATGTATATGCCGATCATTCTAACAATTAATTTTCAGAAGAGGGATCGTGAAAAACTCAACACAGAATATGAAAAACAAGTTAAAACCCTGTTTGCTCAATGGGAAACGGACATAGCACGTGTGAAGGAAAATGAGGAAAAATTCAATGTAATCTTGTCATAATATTTTATCTAAATCAATCTATGTTATCTTATTCGACCCGTATTGCAGAGTGTATTACAGCAGCAAGTCAAGTTACTATCGCAAGTTCGAGTCATCCATTCCCAGCGACTAAAATCATTGAAACAGATTCATGAGCAATACATACAAAGGTTTTTCTTTCCTTATGTGTCCTTATGTTGTTCTGTGATGAACACTGATGTTACTAATTGCATACACATGGTATCTTGATTCCTACTAGCCACAATCAGATGGAAAATTCACACAAGAAACAGAGTGGAGACGTTACTACAGAAGTAAACGAGGAGTTGAAGCAGTTACAAGCAAAAATTTTGAAGCATAATGTCAGCAGCACATTACTGGTTTAATAAGTTATATGTGTTGTTGATTGTACTCGATTATTTACAGCAAGCAGAAGAGATGGCCAGCATGCGAAAAAATCTGAACACCATGTTGTTCCGTTGAAAGGTGGTGAGCTCAGGGAGCACGGAAGGGATGATGATGTCATTTATTGGGACAGTTTTTGCAGATTTGTGGTTAACACTGTGTATATAGCTTTATTTAATTACACAATTACGTTATTATGTTTGCACATGGTTTCAAATTGTTTGGAATAAAGAAGTTTCATTTTGTTCCATCGTTTATATTGTTCTGTTGGCGTTAACATTATATTATCGTTATCGGATATGAGACAGTAGATAAAATACATTACTAATCTACCATAAAAGGTCCAGCGCAGACACCGGAATGTACATAAAATCGAGTATATATATCAAAATATCGCTCAACGCTCAGCTTAAGAAATATGCAAGTCGGTTTTTTCGTATTACCGAGGGTAATTGTATAACATGTTAAATTTGGACATGATTCAGTGGGGATAGTAGATTGCGATTCTATTCTTTTCATTGAATATATCCGGTTATTTCTTTCGTTTTTTTAATTATCCAGGTTGCATCTAACTAGTTTATAATTAATTGGTATTCAGAATTATATTTACGAAACTTTATTCTGCCAGAATGACTGTGGTTATTTTTTTAAGTTTTGCAATTTGCATTTCAAAGTCAACAAAAGAATTACGGCTGTGATTAAGCAAATTCTTTGACCTGATGATTGCTTCTTGATTACAGTGAGCCTTAGATCTAAGTGTGTGATCACTTTACGCCGGTAGCATGGAAGAATGGTTGAACAAAACAATATCAGTAAGTAATTTCTCCTACTGTGTAGTCTAGCCCCCAGTCCTCGCCCCTAATTCCTCAACATGGGGTGTTCCAAATGAACTTCCGCTGAGCGACCTTTTCTGAATTTGCAGCCTGTAGTTTGTAGTCAAAGATCATCTTGTATTGTAAATTTAACCAACTGTAGATGTCATGAACGTATTCACTTCGGCATACGATGACGCTTGTTCGCGAATAGGTTTAGCCGCGCGAAATGGCTTAGCAGAGAACTTACGGGAATTGCTGTCTAAAGGTTGCGATTATGCAGTGAAAGACAATCGTGGGTGGTTTCCAATGCACGAAGCATCCTATAACGGTCATCTGGAATGCGTTAAACTCTTGCTAGACGCTGCCCGAAAGGACTGCGAAAGTGCGGACGAAATTTTAGAAAGTGTATTTCCATCCGCTCATGACAAATCCACTCCACTCTCTTTGGCAGCTAGCAAGGATCACTGGGAAATCATTAAAGTTTTGGGCCCAATATATGCAGAATGTAAGCATGAGATTGAAGGCTTCCCATTACACAAAGCTTGTGAAATGGGATGTCTGAAGAGTGTTCAGGCTATGATTGAGTTTTTTCCACATCTTATAAATACCAGGGATGTATTCGGCGGAAAATATCCCTTGCATGTTGCTGTGGAAGAAGGCAATGTGCTCGTGTCATCATACCTGCTTCAAAACCATGCGCACGTCAATGTGAAAGACTTGGATGACGGTAAAACATCTTTGTGTATGGCTGTTTACGCTGGCAGTTTAGAAATGGTCACGCTTCTGGTGAATCATGGCAGTGATGTCAATATTGGAGACACTTCTGGATGTACTCCCCTCTACTTGGCTGCACAGCAAGGGCGCTTAGATATAGTGAATGTTTTGCTTGAACATAAGGCAGATGCTTCGATAGGCATGCTGATCGAAGGCAACTTGATCAGTTTGCCAATAAGCGTGGCTGCAGTTAAAGGGCATTTGGAAATTGTCAATAAACTCATTGCACCAACTAAAATTGGAAACCCCTGTGACACATCTTCAGCTGTTACGTTAGCAGCACTTTTTGGTCAGGCAGATTGTCTACGAATTCTCCTCAATGCAAACTTTTCAGCCTTTTCCCATACGGCGCATAGGCATCGCCGATTACGTTGGCAAGATATAATCGAGACTGAAATAGACAATCTATCTGAAATCATTCAGATTCTTGTTGACTACGGAACTGTGATAAACGAGGTCATCGATATTCTCGAAGTAGTTATCAATCGTGGAAAAGATATTACCGTAATTTTTTTGAACTCTGGGCTTACGGAACTGCAGTATCTCTGTCAGGCACCGCCTCAAATATCACGCTTCATGGCGATGAACAAACAAAATCAAGAGGAATTATTATCAAATCCAGTTAAATATCGAAATTACTTTCACATATTATTGAGTAACAAATATATGCCTTATGTCGCTTTGCAGAGGGATACTGGCACAACGGGCAATGTATATGAAAGACAGGTTGTGAATGCGTCCCCAGTACAAGTGATACCATGCCTTTCTGATATGTGTCGCTGGTCAATCCGTTGCTTGCTTGTAAGACGATTTGGTGTGGTCAATAGTAATATAATATCAAAGTTGAGATTACCAAGAATGGTAAATGAATTCCTATTGTATAAAAGCTGAAGTGTAACAGAAGAAATTCATCCGAGAATAGGGGTTTATTGAAGGCTATTATACTGTGGCCGGTACACGTTTAGTAGGTAATCAATTATTAATTGTAAAATTAGAAAAAAACTTGAGGCAATATTTTGTAAGTTATATTTAGTTGGATCCAGTGTCATGTATATTTTTACTAGTTCCGACTCTAGTAACCCAATAATTGCTCCGACTCGTACCGCACAGGCCTCCGTGTGAAGTTGCCTCTCAATGAAGGACTATATTAATGGCAGTTTGGGTTTATATAAGCCTTCTAAGGTCGAATTTTGGTGTTGAATTCAAAGTGTTGCAGCAATAAGTTGTCTTCTGTTATATTTTTAAATGAAGTAAATTTACAATCGTTTTTTTCTTCTTTGCAGAAAGTGTTTAATACCTATAATACTTTGAAGATTTTTCTCCGTGCAGTTCTTTGTTAAATAGTTACTGAGTAAGGCTGTGTAAAAATGGGTCTTAGTCAATCTACTAGTGCTGAAGAACAGGACATCCATGGCATATCGTCACACTTCTCTACGACAGAGTTGAAAAATTTGGAAAGGATTGCAAATCTTCAAGATCTTTCACAGAAGTCTAATGAGGCAAAGAACAATGAGGGCAACAGTATAAAGGTAAGCATGTGTATAATATGAAAACATGGGAAGAATTTAACCTTTGTGAAGGTATTGCAACTCTCACTTTTGGTGGAAGACCTTGACACATCTGTGCGAGGTCTGGAAGAGGTGAACAAACTTCAAGTATCCCTAACCTACACATATTCACGATTGGCCATGTTCAACCAAATTGATCACTAAATATGAAATACAGGCACTGACCAGGTTCCATCTTGGTAACAGAGTTACGATTCGTTTGAAGCGAGTCAAGCTGACATGGAAGGTCTCTCGGCGCTCCAGCTACTTGTAGCATAGCTCATTGCTGTAGGCCGAAGCTCGTGAATAATGCGATCTCCAAAGTTGGGATATAGATTTTGGGTATAAAGTTTTTCAGATCACACACACACATATATACGATATATATACAGTGGATGCTTTGGGATCGCTTCTTTTCGATAACAACTACTGTCTGACATTAACATTAAGTAAGGGATATTAATTATATTTATCCAATTGATAAAATTTTCCGAGAAAACAATAAGCAGTGTCCACTTGTATATGATACATGGTGCAATCCTGTTAGATAAAACAGGATTGGTTGAAAAACATGAGGCGGACTTTAAGTACTTCACATATTGGCTTTTTTGACTGCAGGAACGAATTAGGTTGACCTTCGACGAATCCAGTAGTAGGAAGATCATTGATTACATGGAGAGAAAAAGCATAGTGAAAGATGATGCGACTGTAGACCAAAAACTATTCCTGAACTTCGTAATTCACTTGACAAAAGATTCTATCACAGAATTGGCACGAGCCATTCACAATATTGTTGGAGATGGCAGTGAAGTGGTTTTGAAAGCCTCCATGCTGAAGGTAAAATTAGTATGGTTCCATATCTGTAGTTAAGCCTAATTTGTGTATTTTTAATTTAGAGCATTGCATGTTTGGTGATCTTCTAATTGTGTCTTCAATTTTCAGTTCATTTCAGATTTCATAGAAAACCTTTTGAAGGGTTTTCCATCTAGCGTTCCATGTTTTTCTAGCGATAAGGAATCCAGCGATAATCTGGCAGAGCACATGGTCAAAGATTTCCCGGATAAAATGAAGGAAAGCGACTTTGACGTTACCTTACACAGAACTCCGTTACTCATTGATATATTGCAATATAAATTTCGGCTCCTGTTTTTCAATTACGTCAGTGAGGCAAGCAAGGTTGGTTTGGACAAACGACAGTATTGATTATTGAATTTACACTTGTATCTCAGCTACACCGCTTCTGCTACACTGTTATATCCCACTTCAAGACAATGATAGGGTATATACATCAACAAGTGCAATCCTTAACAGTTGACTTTGAACGCCTCATTTACAGATCCAATTCCGTTCTAACAAACTTAATTTTCTTTGTGCGCTGTTTGCAAAACATGCGGTGTCATGCAGCTGTGAGAACTGTCATGAGTGTGAGGGGTCGTTAAGGAGTACCTATATATATCCATTACTCATTTTTTGTATTGGTATAAATTGAGGAGTCGGAATGGAAGATTTTATGTTATGATTCCACTGCCCATGTAAAAACAACAATCCTAGTTAGAAATTCTAGATTACTACTCTAGATACCATATAAATTTCTATGTTACTCGTAGGAAGTCCAAGAGACCATGCCTGCCCTTCTCCCGGAGCTGGCATCATGCAATTCAGTGAATTCAGAAACTTTACTGCTAACGATCCCGACTGCGATTTTCTTGAACTCCCACTTGAGCGNATTACTCATTTTCTCTATTGGTATAAATTGACGAGTCGGAACTGAAGATTTTATGTTACGATTCCACTGCCCATGTAAAGTCAACAATCCTAGTTTGAAATTCTAGATTCGATGAATTCTTTCACTCTTTCAGAGGACAGCTTAGCGAAGCATATCATATCCCTACTCTAGATACCATATAAATTTCTATGTTACTCATAGGAAGTCCAAGAGACCATGCCTGCCCTTCTCCCGGAGTTGGCATCATGCAATTCAGTGAATTCAGAAACTTTACTGCTAACGATCCCAACTGCGATTTTCTTGAACTCCCACTTGAGCGTGTCCGCACAACACAAATGGAGGTTGCTGTATTCCTCCAGACTACATGGCGAAAGTTTTTCAAAAATGACCGGATGTATCTTGGGTAAAGGTCCAACGCTCCTGGTTGTAAAAGACCGGGACGGTCACACATTCGGAGGATTCATATCGGAGAGCATTCAGTACAGTTCGAAGTTTATTGGTCAGTTATCATTCTTGCAGTCGTAATATTCTAACAATTATGCCTTCCAATTCAGGCAGATTTGGGGGATCGGCAGCGTTGAATGGGCTTTCAATAAAATTAGGATTCAGCTGTACAGTATTCTATATGCAACATAACTGGGATATACAGTAGACAGTTAACTGTGTCTCTGACTGTTGTGCCCATGACCAAGTCTCTTCCACCAAAAACAACAGAATGAAGCCTCATGCCATTTTAACCCCTTGCAAACAGTGTAAGAGGGGTTAGTATAGTGTTAGTTATGCTCATTGTAATGTGCAAACATCCTTTCCAAGTGTGTATATAATCAACAGTGCCTTCGTATCTTTTTGTCAGTACAGGCTGATCAAATTGCAAGGCTTTCACTAAGATATTTCTTGAGTGCATAGACCAAAATGAAATTTGATCATAATTTTTTATGAAGCACTTCCATTTATTAGATAAATATTTGTTTCTTTAATCCTCAAATAATGGTGTACTAAACCTATAAAGTTGGAATTGAATTGCTTGTGTCCTTTGTTCCCAATCTGTGAATACTCTTCATAAAAACTGTATGGCGATTGCACATCTTTTAGTGATCTTTTGGAGCATACTTTAAAGAGAAAATTTATTTACAGGTACAAATACTTCTTTTCTCTTCACTTTGAAGCCTACATTGAAAGTATATACAACAACTGGATATAATGATCATTACGGCTATCTGAACATAGGACAGGAGACAATGCCGAATGGACTGGTAACTTCAGTTGCAAATTTCTACATTTTTAATTCATCATAATCATATACACAAAATCATATAATTGACTTCAAGGGAATGGGTGGCCAGCATGGTTATTTTGGCCTTTGGCTTGACCAAGAGTTTGGTAAGGGACACAGCAAAGCTAAACCTACTTGCACTACGTACGGCAGCCCACAACTCTCCATGAGAGAGGATTTTGAAATTGATG
Source organism: Halocynthia roretzi (assembly GCA_013436055.1). Taxonomy (NCBI): domain Eukaryota; kingdom Metazoa; phylum Chordata; class Ascidiacea; order Stolidobranchia; family Pyuridae; genus Halocynthia; species Halocynthia roretzi. Next base: position 181,003 of record QRAM01000091.1, on the reverse strand, counting down.
CTGTCACGCTGTGGGGAGTAGGTGAGGAGCCAAAAATTCAAGAAGACGAGGAATACAATGAGGTAATTTCTAGATTTTATGGTTAGTTTAGTCCATCGCTAGTCTTCTACCTAAATGGAATAATTCACTAATACATAAATAACTAGCAGGGCACTAGTGCTATGCACATAAAGTAAAGGATGATGTCATTGACAGCATTTTAGTTTTGTTATAAGACTTCATTTCTTGAAATGAGATTGAATATTCAAATCGAGGTAATTTCATCAGACGACTAAATTTGTTTCGGATCACACTTTCGGATCTGCATTTGGCATCTGTGACATCATATAGGAGTGTTATTGAAATGTTTGAATCTATTTGGAATCTCTTTCGTTGGACATAAGAAAAGTTAGGATAAAAAGTAATCGAGAATAGACATACAGAACGTTTGAATCTGGTTAAAATCGTTCGATGAGTGAGGACAGACAGAGATATGGAAATACATTTTTTTCAAAATTTTTGGGTTCATATATTTTTAATTAGTGATTTTAAATCCATGCATACAGAGCATGACCAGTGTACTTGACAAACACGTGGAGGCAAAAGCACTCTTAGAAATTGCTGGAAAAGCGAGAGTGAGTGAAGGTTTGAGAGACCTTGAACCGGACGCTGCCATCCCAGGAACCAAAGAGCTGCAACACGCTCATGATCCAATGACTTAAGTCGCTACATACCAAGTATAGTATTGTTTTTTCTTCTTGATTATTTCATATTATGTCTATAAAAGCTGTGAATATTATCCAGTATTTTTGTTTCCAATAATGTTGTTAAGGGTCATCCTTCATTTGAAAGGCATTATAAGCTGACTTAGAAATGTTTTTGCTCATGTCGCAATAACATGAACATGTTCAGGGAAAAAAAACGCATTGTGGAGCGTTAATTCTAACAAATATAATATGCCATCACTTTTTACTCAATAGTGCTGTACCACTAGCTGGCTTTGTCTTGTTTTTGTCTTCTGTTTTTTCTTGTGCATAAAATGGGAGAGTCAAAACTACATGCTGATGATCAATTGTAGGATATTACGTTAGTACACTCCGCTTACACGAGAGGAACTCCGCAATCGTCATCCAGTAATCAGGTTACAGAAACAAAACAATAAACTTCGCTCAAACGATGTCCGTTTTGTCCACCGGTAAATCTCCTGTTTAGGAAACATTATCATTGCATTACATCATCTCTACCATCACCATAGGTCAGAATATTATCACCTGCATCTCCCACTTCTATTGGCTCCAAGTATTACCATCATTGGTAGCCTATAATATTCTACCATATTCCCTCTTGCAATATGCAGGCCTGCTTAGCTGTCGTAAACACGTGTGAAATTCAGTTTTGTAACACTTATGTTTTTGAGTGCAATACAATTCTCATATATAGAATGCTATAATATTGTTATCATCATATTGGACTGTCGACCTCATCTTCTGAGTCACTACACTTTAGGCTATATCTGTAGATCGAGTTTAAGTGTTGCCAAGTTATGCGGCAATCTGATCATGGTATTGGCTGAAGTCATTTCGGAATACAATTCATTGAACCTTTTATAGCTCCTGGCCATATGTGAGTTCTGTTTCATTATATAAAAAGATATTTACGTAGATTTTTATACACAGTAGGAGTTCGTTCTCGGAGTCAAGAGGATCAGGCAAATTACTTGAATTGAATGAATATTGTGCGTCCCATTGGATGTTTTAGTGATCGACATATTTATCGCAATTCACCATTTCAGTACTGTAGTGAGTTTTTATACTGGAGTAAAATTTACTAGTATTATGTTAGATTTTTTAGCAGTTTATTTTGTTAGTTAGTAAGTGATTTCCCAACAGATCTTCACCGAATTTAGCACAGGGTTCAATATGCATTACAGAATAATGCATTAAAAAAACTCCGCCCTTGTCTTCGTGATAGGCTGAAGTTGGTAAAAAAGGGATTGCTCTTCAGCCCCCTAACGACAAGAATATGAATATATGTCTTAAAAAGTTTTTCCGTGTTTCCGTCCGGGAAGAACTTGAAACAATTTTTGCTTTTTACATACAACATATATATTCAGATGCTGATGCAGTAACTACTACTACTTAGCCTCACATATTAATTTAAAATGTATGGAAGATTTGTGATTCATTTATTGCTAGTGCTTTACAGCTTGAGCTGCATTGTTCAAGGTAATGATTACAGTTATCATACTCTAGGAATAAATTGTTAAAACTTGAACTTTTATTCTGTACTTTTGCAGCGAAATCACGCAAGCAAAATATTGAATGTCCGGCAAATTACAGCATGATTTTTAACACTTGTTACAAGGTCCTCGATTTAAAGACAGCATTATACGATTCAGTCAAATTAGCAAATCTCTGTCAAGAGAATAATAATTGGTCGTTACTGGCATCCTTCTACTCGGATAAGGAAGTGTCGATTTTGCAAGACATACTTCGAAGAAATTTTGTCTTTTCGGCGGTATTTATTCTCTTAAAAAATATTCGTTTGTTACCATAGTTTTCATTTTATTATAGGTTTTATACCTATTACAATACGAAAGGTAAGTTTATCATTATCCACTTACGAAATAATTCGGAAAACTTTTCTTGCGGTATTTCTTCTTCTGTCTTAAAAATCAAGGCAATTTTGAAGGCCAAAAAATTGTTAAACAATAGATTTGAAGAACTGCAAATATTTGATCACGACTCCTATGTTGGGACACCCTTGGTTTTCCACGATTTAGAACTGAACGATACACTGGCACCGTGTCTGAATATCAATTTGATAACCCACTTCAGTTACTCCTCCCTCATTATACTGTATTGAACCTTTGTATAAAATATTTCTTGTAGATAATCTACCCTCAGTATACTATTCAATTTCACAGTGTCCGGCGAAGGCAAACAACTATTTAATTCGGTTATATTCACACATTCTGTACACCTAGAAAAACAAGCTCAGACGCCAATGGCAAAGATATAATTGCCAGAACTTCGAATGTCATCATCAAGTGTCCTTTGATAATTTCAGTGAAAGCTTGTCAATCGCCTGGACTTCTGCTGCACTTGGCACATGTAAACGTCCATTTATCTATATCTATACCGATAGTACCCATAGTTATTTTCTATCAACCATTGTGACATATTTCTAAACAGGTCCATGCGCCACTGATGTGAAGATACAGATAAAGGTAGAGGAAAACATTGGCGTTCTCTGCAAAATTCAACCGTTGTCGACTGTCGAATCTAAAGCCCGATTACCAAAATCAATTTTTCTGAAAGAAAAATATCTTTTCTCTAGTGGTAATAATGTAGAGGTTAAAAAGTCTGCTACATCCACGAAGAGAAAAGTCGTGCTTACCTCAAAATCGTAGGATCGCCATGTGGAAAATATGGTAAGCATTTGGACTGCAGAATAAACAATGATGGTAGAGTGGATTGTAAATGTGATACTATTTTTAATTGATAACATATTATATCAAATTATTACTATATTTAGACCCTAAACGACAGAGGAAAGGACAGACTATCATTTTCAGCCGAGAGCATACGTTATATTACCGCACACCTAAATGGTGGAAACCTGGTAAATACGTTTGCGTATGGAACCTGAATGTGATATTACACAATGACGAAAAAGTCGTCGTGAAACGAAAAGACGAACTCGGAACGTTCGTCAAATTTCGTCGCTTATTCATCGCCAGAGACGTCAATGGCTGCAACGATGTGCTTACCGTAGCTGGGCCGAATATAGGTTTCAAAAAGACTTACGAAGAAAACTGCCGGTAAAATTTGAGGAATTCGTCTCAATACGACGAAGATATTAACATTTGATTGTTTTTGCAGGAATTTAGATACAATTTATAAAGTTAACTCCGACACTGTGCAACTCAGGTTGATAATCGACTTGCAAAAAAACAGAAGCCTTTTAGAAACCGAAGAAATAACAACATTCGCTGTTCAGTTCAGTCCGATGATGCGAGACGATATTCCGCGTCGTTATATGGTTGAAAATATTCCTAGACTGTTTCCAGATTCTCCCGTAAAAGGAAACAATTTTACTTGGGCAGAGGCGAGGAAGTTTTGCCAGCAGCTAGGGAAGGAGAAAGATTTGTGTTCCACCCATACCATCTGCCCTCATTATTCTTATTTAATTCACTCATCGAGCGACTTCAAGGAAAACGAAGGAGAATTAGAATACCTACCGACGCTACACTATTATAACTTTTGGATGAAGGTGAATACGACAGACTGCGATAGCGTTTTGTACGGTGGAATATACGACGGACCGCAGCCATGGGGATACGGAAGCCCTACAAAATGCCCTACTGAGGGTTGTCGCACCAAGAAATCTATCGTATGTTGTGAAAGAAAGCATTATCGTTACGATCACCAGATGAGCAGTGATAAAACAGAGATAGCAGTAACAACTCTGAGATCTGACTTTAAAGATTACCGGTACAGATTTACCTATCCTGAATCTGAGGACGAGGAGCTTGAAAGAATAGCTCATGGAATACATCAATTCTTCGACTGGCATCCTAACGGAAGAGTGTCGGGAGATATATTAAAATTTGCACTGTACAGCGATTACACGCAAAACTTTTCTACGCCGGTTTATTTCTGCGAGAAAAATAAGCTTATCAACCAATTCAACGACCCCTCTAAGCATTTCAGATACAAAATATCTCTTTGTCCATGTAATGAATTGCGAAACTGGGATCCTTCGATGTTCATGTACACATCTCTAACGCCTCAGCTTGGAACGAGGCGCTTGTACGTGGCCTCAAATTCTAAAGGTAAGAGCACTTTGGTAAGGTACGGCATGTTAGATGTACGTGTAAAGTCATCTGTATGGCATAGTTATATTTGCGGTTGCGTGTTTTACACAACCCTAAGTTTTACCAGCAATCACTCGACTCATTCATCGCAAGTGTTTATTCAATGCTAGGACCAGAGTACATTTGACAGTGAGAGTGCGAGAGAGAGAATAGAGTACATTTAGTACTGAAAATACAAATCAGTCGAACATATCCTGGTAAAGAAAAAGGGAAATGCATTTCGTTATATACAGAATAGAGCAGTGATTAAAAGAGTTTAAATTTTCATAGACATCTAATTCATGTGTTTCTTAAATTTAGTACGTGGATGTACGTAACAAACTGTTTTTTTACGTTTTATTATTATTTCTATAGATGAAGACGAAGGATCTAGGATTTCAATCTCTCCTCCGTGCTGTGGCTACGAGGAAGATAGCTTCATTATGTATGGCTTCGTTGAGCCTGAGTGGATAGCGAAAGATCCTACTGAAGTTTGCCAATCCAACAAAGATTACGAGGGTCCGTCAGGCGAAATCTCTTCCCCTCCTTATCCAGAGGGATTCTCGAACCTGCTTGACTGCAGCTGGACAATTACAGTTCGTCCGAGTTATGGAATATTTATTCGATTTTTGAACATGTCACTCTTCGATAGCGTTGGATGCATGTAAGAGAGTTACAAGAATACAATAGTGTAATGTTATGCAGAAGAAAAACGATTTTCTGAACAGAGAAATTGAAAAAAAACTTTTATTGCCGACGCACTCAACTGCTATGTTTAACTTTCAGTGTGAATTATCTGGAGTTCATCGATGGAACAACAAACTCTAGCTTGGGAAGACTGTGCGGAAATAAAGGGAAGAATTTCCTCTCACCATCCAATGTATTAGTTGTGCAATTCAACATCAATCTAGACGTTGGATACTCAGCTTTATTTCTGTTTACGTACGAAGAAGTTCCGGTACAATCACCAGATCCAGTGAAATTCGATATATCAAGCAGTTTAGCTACTTGGCCAGCTGCAGCAGATCTTTGTGAAATACATGGAATGACCATGTGCAGGTATGGTAGTTGCCTTCATGCATATGACTAGTGTGTAGGTATGCTAGTTATCCTCATGCCTATAACTAGACATAGTACTCCATAATAGTCCCTGTATAGCAGGGGTCTCCAACACGCGGCCCAACACAAGTAAATGAATATGTTTGGTGTAAGATTCAAGTGTAATTTCAACAAATACATTCAGATTTCTTTTGTTATTTTTTGTGTATCAATTTTGTACCTAATTTGTTGGTTTGTGGCCCGCCTCGTCAATAAAGTTCAAAAAGTGGCCCATGACATATTTTGAGTTAAAGACCCCTGCTGTATAGTATTTAGCCCTCACTAGCATAGCCTCCTGATTAGGCTCGTGCATGGATTTAGTGTATGTGCCCAATGAAAAATTATGGGAATATTCAAGCAAGTTTTAATCTGTCCCACTTCAGTTGTTTATTTACATAATTGGCATTGCCACCCAAAACTGTGTGCTAGCAAACTGTGTGGTGAGATTTCTGTAGTTACTTTCTTCCAGCTTCAACACTGGCTATCCAATGGTTGAATGATGTCGATAATATTTTTCATAACGGTCTCTTCCATCAAGGTCGAAGGACATTTGCTTAACCGAATCACCTCGAGTGGAAATTTCCGATAATGATTCTAGATGGGTTGCAGTGAGCGATCGCTTTAACGAATGGGTTCATGTCCCTCATTCTGGTAATTCGGAGTACACATGCAAAATCTTTTCCTCTCATTACGGACCACCAGAATGGGGCCTTCGAACAGGAGAGGATTGTGTTTTGGGTGAAGAGAAACCCCAACCCACGAACGAAAGGTATATGGATACTCAGGATCCGGAGTTTTCTAATATTTGCACAATCAAGCGTGATCTGGTATACTGTTGTCTATATGATGAGACACAGATTAACAAACCCGACATCGAATTTATTTGGCCTCCTCCAAAACTACCTGTTGTGCTTGTGCGAGTCTACGTTAGCTTGTACCCGGATAATACCATGACGTATTACCGATTCACAACTGGAAATGAATGGTCTTCTCCGGAGTATGAAGTTGAAGATTACGAGGATTATCATTATTATTATGATTACAACGCAACAACAAGCGAGCCAACCATCGTTACGCCGTGGAAGCTACCTAGCACTGTACCAGATAAAGTTGTCGTCGATTATTTCACACTTTCCTCTGACAGACAAACAGGACATTTCGAACAGGTATACCTAATACACATTTAGTTAGACACCCCCATGTTGTGCAGCAAAATTACTATGATGAGGGCATTAAGTGCTACATACCTATCTGGAGAAACAATAACACTGTGACATGGAATTATTTATGCTTAAAACCATTAGTAGAGATGCCTCATGATAAGATTTTTATTTATTGATGGAGGACACAAAATTTAAAATAATAAGGGGGCGGTCCTCAACTAATCCTAACTAGTCTTTTGAAAATCCCCCTCATAATTCAATAGGCAATTCAATAATATTTTCTATTAGAATCCCTGCTCTGTCAACTTTCTGTATATAAACTATACTACAACATGTACAGTATTTAAATTTAAAGCTGAACTTGCCTGTCTATCTGTTTGGGCCTTATGCCTGTCCACATTGTTTAACCAAGTGTTCACAAATTTGTCACAACAGCTTGTAAAGGGGATATTATTTATCAAGGTAGAGTCTGAAGTAGAAATGACTGCCTGTCGGAAGTTCAAGGTTGGGCCAGTGAAATTTGAAGTATTTGAAGGAAATCCTTCAAACACACTCCGAGTAGAACTGTAGAAGCCATTTCCGAAATACTTTTTTTTCACGGGCTATAATATGTTACCATGTTCTGAAACGTTAACCACGTCAGTAATCTATAACCAATTCTGAATTCTTCTCAACACTAATCTTCTATCTCTTAACAGGTTGTGTATTTTTGTTCTTATAATATTTACTCATCCGTACGAATCGACATAAAGAAGGAATTCAAGATGAGCTTACAGCGGTGTGATACGATTCGCCGATGGAAAACTGAATTCTTTCTTTATGCCGCCAATGCAAAAACCGATCTCGCCTCAGTTCAACTTTTCATCACTTCACCGCAACACGAGTATAGCGGCTTAGACGACACCGAAAATGACGACGGTATTGAGGGAAAACATGTTTCTCTTACGCCACCTAGCTTTAATTACACGTCGAGGTTTACCCTATACGCTAGCGATGCAGGTACGATATCGTAGGAGGCGTAAGACAAGGTGACCGATATTTCTTCTATCATGTTAGTCTTGTATCACTACTTGTATGATCGATCCATATATTACTATATACTATTAACATGATAAGCTGCTGCCTGCCCTACGATGCCCGCGAGTCTGAGAAACAATTTTACCCCCTTAACCTCATTTTAGAACATGCTAGTACAACCTGTCTGGTGCTTGTATTCTTTGTCTGATTCAGCTCTTATAACGTCAGTTGTCTACTGGTGATCACATACAAATTCTTGATAGTTAGATGGAATTGATGCTGCCTTATTTTAGGAGTCAATTTATACCTCAGCCAAAACCTAACATACACCTTGAATATTCAGGGGTCAACTTATACGCCATACGTCTGTCTATACGTTAAAAAATGTATGCTTGGTAACTATCCAGAATGATTAAATAACGTCAATTCGGTAACGTCCTTATACCAACGCAATTCCTTCTGCTTAAAAATCAATCAACTGATTGCTCGAAACATTGTCCCAAGGAATAAAATTATCCTTTTCGAAACATCAAGACGTTTGTTTTTGAATTCTCTTTTTGTCGCGGTGCTTGTAGTAAACGAAATAATATTGGTATTGTGTCTGCTTCTTTCTGAGATACTTCGAGCAAGGTCCTTGAACAGTCACTAAACTTGCTTAATACTGTAATAGTGAAGGATGACGTTAGAACAAACTTTATAAGCACTTGGAATGCCTTCTATTGTCGCAATCGAAGAAGAAAATACCGGTGAGTAGTATTTTTATTTTATCTAGTTTCGCCCTTAGTGACTATAAGTTCAGGGTTTAAGGCAATAGCCTATATTGTCGGAATACTAGTATAGGAGATCAGGAACATTTATACTTGTTCCATTCATACCATCCCTACGAGCTGGCACTATTCCAGTCTACGAAACTTACCCAAACAGTGTCTAAGACAGAGGTTCTCAAAGTTTTTTCCATACCCCCCTCACCAACCCCAACGCTTGCACCCCCCTCCAGACGCTTGATCATTACAAAAAAACAAAAGAATATAAAATCAACCACAAATTTTCATGGAACTTTAATGAGAATCCTGAGCCCCGTGCTGAGCAACTAAAAGTCATAATTATATCATGTAATTGTCACTTGAGAAACTGACTTTATTCATTGCAATACATTGCACAAATTCACGTATAGAAAAGGTATGCGAATCAGGCCGGCCTTCGGAGCTGTCGGGCCAGATTGGAAATATTTTTTCCCGGGTACGAAAAGAAATGTTGATCTTTAGTTGAATAGTAAATTATTTCCAGTAAATCAATTACAGTAAAAACATAAACAGTGTATACAAGCACTACTGACTCGTTAGGAATAAGAAAAATAAATATTCAGATATTTATCTTTCCGCTGTTTCATCTGCGGCAATTTCATTACAATATTAGTGTGATGGTGTCGAGCCGGCTTTTTAGTGGTACGATGACCTTATGCTTCCCACAATGAAGAATTCTTCCCGTGTGTAATAGATTTCTGACCTGCACTCTTTCATCTTTTGTGACGCTATACTCTAATCTAAACCATATTTATAGATGGACGTGCGTTCAACTCTAGCAGTGATGTAGTCATGGTTGTGTTGTAATTTGTTGAACCTTATATAGCTCCTGGCAATATCTTACATTTATATAAGTAGATACTTACCTATTCAGTTAGATTTGTAAATATGATATCAGTTTCGTGTTTAAAATAAATATCAGCAAAACAGTGGTTAATATTTGGCGTCTCATCGGCGTACTTGCTGTATTTTCAGTGACATATTTATAGCAATTAACCGTTTCAGTACAGTACTGAGTTTTTGTATTTTATTATTTGTATTCAGTCAAATAGTTCTTAGTGGTAGAGATTTTTAGCAGAATGGACTTCTCAGAAGTTATTGCGGAACATTGCTTTTCGTAAAGTTATTGAATAACTAATAGCTTATAATTTACTTTTACTATATTATTCAGTTAGGTAACGCTAGTATGATTTGATCGGTTAGCATATTTGCAATTAGAAAGTGTATATGACCATGTCAAGAGTTACTGCTTTATAAGAGAGGGATTTTGAATATTTCTTTATACAGTGTATAGATTTATATGCCGATGCGGCCGCTACCAACTTGGACTTAAAATTAATCAAAAATGAATGGAAGATTTCGAATTTGTTTTTTGCTAATACTTTACAGCTTTATCTGCATTGTTCAAGGTAATAATTACAGTTACCACACGCCATCTAGTAGTAAACTGTGAAATTTGACTTGAACTATTCTGTATTTTTGCAGCGAAATCACGCGAGCAACATATTGAATGTCCTGTAGATTATACCAAGATATTAAACGTGTGTTACGAGGTCCTCGATTTGGAGGCTGGATCATACGATTCCGTCAAATTAGCGAATCTCTGTCAAGAGAGAAATAATTGGTCCGTATTGGCATCCTTCTATTCGGATAAGCAAGTGTGCATTTTGCAAGAAGTACTACGGAGAAATTTTATCTTTCTATCGGTATTTATTGTCTTCTTGAAAATATTTCTTTCTTACTGTAGATTTTTTTATCTTATACTATCAGAGAGATAAGATAACATTCTCCCACTACGATGTCATCTTTAGGTTAAAAGGTTACAGTACACGTCACCATTTGTATTTTATTTTTTACTGTATTAGGTTTTATGTGAGGTGTAAATACAATGCATTGAATACAATTACTAGTTAATAAAATGAAAACTGAGAAAAGTCAGCATTTTATGCTGGTGCTGTATATATCTATCCGAGACTAGATACCATGGATTCCAGCACCTCGTCGGATTATCCCCATTTTCTAACCCATAAAGGTCCCTAAATGATAAATCAATAACACACCTCTGATTCACTAATCATGCTCTTCCTGTTAATACTGTTCAATATATTTCCTATTGTAAATATTATACCCTCAGAGTACAATATTCTATTTCCTATTCAACTGTGACACTGCCGTAGCATACAAGTATTATATCCGATTCATGTATATTCACATATTTTGCACACCTAGAAAATCCAGCTAAGACGCAAATGGCGAAGAAATAATTGCAGAAACTTTAAATGTCAAGCTTCTATCGATAATTCCAGCATGTCAATCTCCTGGAGTTCTGCTGAACTTTACACATGTAAACGTTGATTTATCTTGATCTTCATCTAGCTGATAGAGTATCAATATTTGTTTTTTTTAACGGCCGTGACATATTTCTCTAAACAGGTGCATGCACCGCTGGCGATAAAATACAGATAACGGCAGAGGAAAACATCAGTGTTCTCTGCAAAATTCAACCATTGTTGACTGTCGAATCTGTTACCCGGCTACCAAAATCCACTTTCCTGAAAGAAAAACATCTTCCCTCTAGTGGTAATAATGTACCAGTGAAAAAATCAGCCATATCCTCGAAGAAAAAAACGGATTACATTAAAATCAAAGGATATCCATGCGGAAAATATGGTAAGCACAATAAACAGTGATGAGTAAACTATACATGCAATGACAATTTTTGGGTATTTGTTAGACCCTAAACGACAGAGAAAAGGACAGACTATTACTTTCAGCCGAGAGCATACGATATATTACCGAACACCTAAGTGGTGGAAACCTGGTAAATACGTTTGCGTATGGAACCTGAAAGTAATTTTAAGAGACGACGAAAAAGTTGTCGTGAAAAGGAAAGAAGAACTAGGCACGTTCGTCAAATTTCGTCGCTTGTTTATCGCAAAAGACGTCGATGGTTTCTGCAACGATACGTTAACTGTAATCGGACCGAATATAGATTTCAAAAAGACTTATGAAGAAAACTGCAGGTAAAAATTGTGGAATTAGTCTCAATTGGACGAAGATATTAATGTTTGATTATTTTTGTAGGAATTTAGATACAATTTATAAAGTGAACTCGGACACTGTGCAACTCAGGTTGATGATCGACTTGCAAAAAAACAGAAGCCTTTTAGAAACCGAAGAAATAACAACATTCGCTGTTCAGTTCAGCCCGATATTGCGAGACGATATTCCGCAACGTTATATGGTTGGAAATATTCCTAGACTGTTTCCAGATTCTCCCGTAAAAGGACAGAATTTTACTTGGGCAGAGGCGAGGAAGTTTTGCCAGCAGCTAGGGAAGGAGAAAGATTTGTGTTCCACCCATACCATTTGCCCCCGTTATTCTTATTTAATTCACTCATCGAGCGAATTCAAAGAAAACGAAGGAAAATTGGAATACCTACCGACGCTACAATATTATAACTTTTGGATGAAAGTGAATATGACAGACTGCGATAGCGTTTTGTACGGTGGAATATACGACGGACCGCAGCCATGGGGCTACGGAAGCTCAAAATGTCCCAGTGAGGGCTGTCATACCAAGAAATCCATCGTATGTTGCGAAAGAAATCATTATAGTTACGATTATCAGGTGAGCAGCGCTAAAACAGAGATAGCAGTAACAACTCTGAGATCTGACTTTAAAAAGTACCGGTACAGATTTGACTATCCTGAAAACGAGGATGATCGATTTGACAGGATAGCTCATAGCATATATGAATTCCTGGACTGGCATCCTTACGGGAGAGAGCCGGGAGATATATTGAAGTTTGCGCTTCACATCGATTACACACAAAACTTTTCTACACCGGTTTATTTCTGCAGAAAAACTATCCAGTTCGACGACAAGTCTTCTGTGGATTACAGTTACAAAATATCTCTTCGTCCATGCTATGAGATGCAAAGTTGGTATTCTTCGATGTACATGTACACATCACTGACGCCTCAGCCTGGGACGAGACGTTTGTACGTGGCTTCGAACTCTAGAGGTAAGAGATCTACAATAAGCTAAGGAACAAGTTAAGTACGTTTCCTTCAAATCTCAGTCATGATACCGATTACACAGTAGCTTGACATTTATTACTTTACTAATATGATGGTGATCAAGGGTGGGAAGGGCCATAGAGGGAATGCCCTGTATTCTTTCAACACTTGGAAAAAATGAGCAGCTAGGCTGGATTAAAAAGCTAAGAAAAAAAAAACTTGAAAAACTCCTGCCCGCATCCTCGGGTATGAACTGCTGAATATCGGGAGGTTGCGCGTCATTATAATCATTGAATGGTGGATGCTTTAGCTATACCCCGCTTGTTGACGCCACTGTATGTTGTGGACTTATGAGCTGATCTAGTAGGTAAAGGATTCCAGGGACGGTTTCGAGACTCAGTTTGATGTGATGGTGTGTATAGTCATACTCAGTCATTTTGTGACGCCATTGACCTCAGTTTCAGTCCGTGATTTATAAACTATGATACCTATTTGTTGCTACAAAACTTACATTAAATTCTATCCACGTCTTTAATTATTATTCCTATAGATGAAGACGAAGGGTCCAGGATTTCAATCACTCCTCCCTGCTGTGGCTATGACGAAGTTAACTTCATTATGTACGGCTTCGTTGAAGACGAGTGGATAGCCGGAGATCCTACTGAACTTTGCCAATCGAACAAAGATTTCTATTACGAGACGTCAGGTCAAATCTCATCCCCGATTTATCCGAAGGCATTCTCGAACTTTCTTGACTGCAGCTGGACAATTACAGTTCGTCCGGGTTATGGAATATTTATTCGATTTTTGAACATGTCACTTTTCGAAACTTTTGGATGTAGGTAAGAGATACGCATATACAATAGTGTAATGTTAATCGATAGGTACAGGTACAGTGAACCCTCAGTTCAGGATATGTAGAAGTCCCCAAAAATCGCACATTTTTTTGAGGTCTCTATATCTGGGAAAGAGGAAAAAGTAATTGTTAGATGCTCTAGCAGTCGTCCATTGACATACGTAACTCGGTATAAAATAATTGCAAGGCTAAATGAACATTATTCAACCCCTACAGTTTGGTGAAATTTGAAATGTAATTTTGTCGATGCGCGTAATTGCTATGTTTCACCATCTAGTGGGAATTATCTGGAGTTCATTGATGGAACTACGAACACTAGCTTGGGACGTCTATGCGGAAATAAAGCGGAGGATTTCGTGTCGCCTTCTAATGTATTGGTTGTGCGATTCAGCATCGGATCAGATTTCGCAGCGGCTGTATTTCTGTTCACGTACGACGAAGTTCCGGTACAGTCACCTATTCCAGTGAAATTCTCTATATCAAGCAGCTTGGGTACTTGGCCAGCTGCAGCAGATCTGTGCAAGATACATGGAATGACCATGTGCAGGTAGTGTCCACATGACCATAACTAATCTAAAAATAGAAAAATTATAAGTGTAGTTTTGTCTTGTCTCTCATTAGCAATGCGTGGTAAGTTTGTGAACGGACTTGAAAATACATCCCGTCAAAGAGGACAATTTAAGTACGAAATTTAACCATTCAGTTTGAATATTAAAGGGAATCTGGCAATCTGCTTCATATATTACAAGGGTGACTTGAATTATTTCAGTCCTAATTCGAAATAAGCCTATAACCAGGGCTACCACCTTCATGGACAGAAAAATAAGCACGTTCGGAAAAAATCGTACTACAAAAAGATAAGCAAAAATCTTTGAGAAATCTTTATATTCCAGCGAGAAAGATTGTATTATGTATATTGTATTATATCATTGTACATGTCAAACCTGTACATAAGCCATATTTCGACTTCAAAAGTTGATACCAAATTTTCGTAATTAAAATTTTACATTTGTATCGTGTATAAGTTGCTCCTCTGATATTTTCTATCGGAATTACGAAAAAAGGGGAACATTATGCACAAGAACAAACGGTAGATATGTCGTGGTGAGGAGTAGTTGTATCAATGATACCCGGATTTTAAGTACGACACTGTTCAAGGATAACATTCTCTACCTGCTTCAACCCTGACTATTCGGTGGCGTGGCTGATGTCGATAATATTTCTTTTAACGGTCTGTTTCTTTCAAGGTCCGATGATATCTGCTTTGTCAACTCAATTCGAGTGGAAGTCGATAATGATGCTGGGTGGGTTGCAGTGAGAGATCGCTTCAACGAATGGGTTCATATCCGTCCTTCTGGTTATTCCGCCTACACGTGTAAAAACTTCTCCTCCCAATTTGGACCACCAGAATGGGGCCTTCAAACAGCAGAGGGTTGTGTTTTTAGTGAGGAGAGA
This sequence comes from Halocynthia roretzi, assembly GCA_013436055.1. Taxonomy (NCBI): domain Eukaryota; kingdom Metazoa; phylum Chordata; class Ascidiacea; order Stolidobranchia; family Pyuridae; genus Halocynthia; species Halocynthia roretzi. The sequence goes on along the minus strand of QRAM01000091.1, from coordinate 165,751 downwards.
CCCCAGCCCACGATTAAAAGGTATATGGCTACCCAGGAACCGGAGTTTTCTAATGTTTGCACAATCAAACGTGATCTGGTATACTGTTGTCTATATGATAAGACACAGATTAACAAACCCGACATCAAATTTATTTGGCCTCCTCCAAAACTACCTGTTGTGCTTGTGCGAGTCTACGTTAGCTTGTACCTGGGCAATACCATGACGTATTATCGATTCACAACTGGAAATGAATGGTCTTCTCCGGAGTATGAAGTTGAAGATTACGAGGATTATCATCATTATTACGATTACAACGCAACAACAAGCGCGCCAACCACCGTTACGCCGTGGAAGCTACCTAGCACTGTACCAGATAAAGTTGTCGTCGATTATTTCACACTTACCTCTGACAGACAAACAGGACATTTCGAACAGGTATACCTAATACACTTTTAGTTAGACACCCCCATGTTGTGCAACAAAATTGCTATGACGCGGGCATTAAGTGCTACATACCTATCTGGAGAAACAATAACACTGTGACATGGAATTATTTATGCTCAAAACCATTAGTAGAGATTCTGTATGCTAAAGATTGTATTGACCAGGGCAGAACCTACAATGGTAATCACCAACTAATTTAGTCTTTTGACAATGAACTCAAAATTCAATAGGAAATTTGAAAACATCTCCTATAAAATATATAAGGGGAGGTTCCCTGTTCCGTTCAATCCTGCTCTATCTCACTCTCTTACAATATGTACAGTACTTATTTATTTAAATATAAATCTGAACTTTTACCTGTCCATCTTTTCGTCTCTTTGGGCCGATGCTCGTTCACACTGTTTATCCAATTGTTCACGAAATTGTAGCAACAACTAAGGAAGGGGATATGTTTTGTCCAGAAAGGTTGAGTCTGAAATATTGAATGGCTACCTTTGGAAAATTAAAAAGGGTTTTCCAGATTGACTTGTGCTATGTATATCACTATGTTCTGAAACATTTACATGCGTCAGTAATCTATAACCAATTCTCGATTTTTCTCGACAGTAATCCTATATCTCTTAACAGGTTATATATTTTTGTTCCTATCAATTTTCCTCGTTCCTACAAATCGATATAAAGAAGGAATACAAGATGAGCTTACAGCGCTGTGATACGATTCGCGGATGGAAATTTGAATTCTTTCTTTATGCCGCAAATGCAAAAACCGATCTCGCCTCAGTTCAACTTTTCATTACTTCACCGCGATACAACTACGGAACTGACGCTTTGTATTATGGATTTTACGAAACCCAAAACGACAATGGTTTTGAGGGAAAACATGTTTCACTTACCCCACCTAGTTTCGATTACTCTTCGAAGTTTACCCTGTACGCTAGCGATGCCGGTACCGTATCATAGTGGGCGAAAGACAACATTCTGCATTTTGGGAGACAATATACTTGTAAGTTTTTCTTTGCATCAACACCAGAAGTTGTCAGAATAATAATACGCCTTTGTTATATCTCTCAGATCGACTGCAGGTATTTCACTAGAATATCTGGCACAATTTTTGAAACAGCTAACGAAAGGAAGAATAAATAGATTAATGTTGGTAATTTACCTAACTTCGCAGAAATAATGACGAAGCGGTAACGCGTGGAACCAACGCTAAAACAATTATTACTTTGCGCAGAAATAACTCAACCTACTGATTGCTCAGCGTGTACTAATCAAGGAACAAAATTATTGCTTTTAACACCTCGAGAGTTAACTATTATTTCCCCTCGCTTCTATTCCGCGGTGTTTGTAATAAAAAAAAAATTGTAAATGTCTTGCCTCGTGTATCTTACTGAGTTTCTCACATTTGATTTCAGCACGGTCCTTAGACAGATAGTAAGGTTGTGTTGCTTAATACTGTGGTAGTGAGGGATTTGGTTAGATCAAGCACTACTGAAATTCAAGGATTTGGATTGGATGCCACACCGAAATTGCAGTTGACATACTGGTCAGTAGAACTATTTTGTTTTTGCAATTGTTTTACTGCATATATTGTTTGCTGGTTAATAGGTATAAAGTAGTATTTAGGCGTTTGTGTTCAGGGCATTGGTAGTGAAGATTGCTTGCTAAAGCAAAACGGTAATATTGTATAGTATACTAATATATATCGCGTATATTGTTTTCAAACGGAGACTTCCTTGCGATATTAGTTTCGACAATATGATTGAGTTGTATTGTAGTTCAGGAAGAGATGTCGCGTTGTTAAATCGCATCGCATCGCATCACATCGTCTATTAGAGTATGAGAAGTGACTATAGAAACACACGACTATGTAAAATCTTGCGCTTCCTTATACAGCAACTGATATGGTCAGAATAGAATACAATACTAATACTGCATAAAGTCCTAAAGGAAGGGGCTTTGTCCGACATCAACACCCACCTACCCTAAAATTCTAGAATAGAATCTGTTAACCTTGTACTATTCTTAAAAGAGAATTTTTCAGTTTAGTGAGATTTATTTTCCGCCAGATGGCACCGAAGATCAGTTGAGTACCGTAGTCTGCCGCTTTGTTATTTAATTGTAGCGATTTATCGATACTAATCGCCCTGTTATTAACTGTAGACTAACTGTATATATTTACCATGTGGAATTAGCTTCTCCAATTTCATCATGGAATTGGTAACGTACATATATACTGTTAAAAAAATATGCGATAATCGCAATAGTCTGATTAATTAATCTCTAGTAGTTATTAAGTATTTTCGTGCATACTAGTACCATATATACATACAATTGCTCATTTCGTGCATTCTAACGAAGTACGAATGGTTGTTAGCCAGTACAAGCTGGAATTCTGGAATTTAGTTATCCCAAAAGTTGCAATATGAATTTATTCGCTGCAAATTTGCCAAGTGTATTATTAAAGCGAACACGGTAGACGAATCTTTCTGATGTGTGGTATTTAAGTATGATTTGTGTCAGTTTAATCTAGTTAATATGTATACGTATATATAACGAACAGAGTAAGAATACGAAAGCTTGTAGAAGTGGATTTGTATGCTAAAGTAAATTTCTGTACACCTAACTTCTGTTCAATACTATACTGGGATAATATTTGGTAATGAATAGGCTGTATTTAAAAACTTGTCGAATAATAGTGATGCTTACGAATGTAATATATTTGGTAGTTAACAATCTCCGTACTACTGTGCTCTTTCCCAACGTGATATGATATATACTTTGATTCATACCCATAATTCAAAATTTATAGCTACTATAGTTCTGGATTGAAGAAGTTCAATTTGTTAACTGCAAAGTCATATGTATCCAGACGTATATTGTCGTAATGACGGGGCGGGATCAGGCTAGTGCGGATCCTGTGGTAAATGTTGAATGCAGGGCCCCAAGCTAGAAAAACCCACTGTAATTTTCCGTCGATATTGGGCTGATGGTAAAAAAACTATTACGTTGCAAATAACGGACGAATTCTTGTGTATATGAATAGTATATACTAGAATTGCGCTGCGCTACGCAATAATAACCACAAGCAAAGCTGATAATTGACAAAAGTCGCTAACTTTGACAACCAGTCGTTCATAAAAGTGGAAAGCATTATAGTAATACAGTTATGACGCAAGTTTATAATCACTGTATCGGAATTAATGGCCTCCAAGCAGATAAAGTGGGCTTGAAGCATGTGCTACTTTTGTTAAATGGTTAAACCGGACCTTTGTATTGAACCTTGCTAAATCCCGTTAACATGTGTCACCTTACCCCGCACGCGCTATTAACAACTTGGGTATCCTGCTCGCGTATACCTTTTAACGCTACATGACGCGTGGCAAAAACACGAATTCGTGTCAGTGACGGAACGTCCATCAATCTTTATTAGTGACAAAGGATAACCACTTGATAAGAACACGCCTACAACGCTCAAACGCCAAATCACTTAGGCTGTAACGGATCTCTTTTATTGTGTATTGTATCCACTTGTTTTTTCAAACTAAAACGACATATTTGTATTCGTCTGGTTGACATTATTGCCACCTATGTTGATAGATTTCACTGCCAAATTCGGCTTAAGGCAGCAGGAAAAATCGTATCGTGTTTGATGCCGGCTACAAACCTCTGCAACCTTCGACATTGATACTGTCGTAGGTGCATTGTTATTGTTATCCATCGCCGAGTGTACTATATAAATAAAATTGAGTTCTGTGAAAAATATGGATGATTAATTACACATAATAAATAATATACTAAGACATAACGGAAAATGATTCAAATGTAACGTTAGACTTGACGCGAAATTGTAATCTTTAGCGGAGCAGAAGACTTTTATTACAAGTTTAAACCTCGTTTAACCTTGCAGTTAGATTCCTGAAAATTGGAACCTTAACTGAACCGAATTTGAGAGCAACCAAAAACCTTACGGAAGTTTAACTACCACTGTATATAGTATATACATTCAATTATTGAAGAATATATACTTAAATTCCCAATGACTAGCAGCATACAAAACAAGCAAACAGAGGAAAACAATGACCAACCAACTATGAGAACAAATGAACTTTGATCCCACGACTAGGAAAGCAGAAAATCTTTAGATTATTTTATAGACTTTGTTAAAGCCCAAGTATGTGAACAAATGAACTTTGACCCCACGTGTACTGTGCCACTAGAGCTATATTGATCAATTTTTCCTTGTAACGTATAATGAAATGAAGTTAACTATAAACTGTAGTTTACGTTGCATGGTTTTCATGTCTCGTGTTTGAAGTTTCCGCGTGTTCCTGCTAAAGTACTCAAATAAACAACCAATAGATGGCGATTCAGTCGCTAGTCGAATGGCAGACTTCTCAAAGAGAGTTGTTGGCATTTTAAAATTGTGTATTGTCCGCTTATTAAACAATTACATTTACACGTTGCATATAAAGTGTATGTATACGCTGCAATGAATTTTATTGTATTGTTAGCATGCAAAAGAGAGAAATCAAAAACCTCCAGTGGGCGCTGTAGTAACGTAACCAATTAAAGTATGCTTTGGTCCCCAAGCATTGAGACTAATGAATGTACGACTTACAGACAATACGACTCCTATTATCGGTAAATAGTAATATGTAGAAAAATGTCTGCAACCAACAACGACTTTTCAAATACCGGCACAGCGAGGATTATTTTACGATTCAATCGACTAATGAGGAGAGGAGAATTTGTTGTTATTGGCGAAAGTCCGTTGTTTGGGGCGGCTATTTTGAAACGTAGCATTATATACCTAAGAAATCCTAATTTATATTGTGTATATTATGAGTATGATGTCTATGATTAATCCAAAGTTTTAGAAAAGTTATTAAACGCTACATGAATATCGTACGTAAATAACAGTGTTTACAGTACAGTATATGAATTCAGAGAATAAACTAACGTGTATTTTTATTCCTTTTACTCTACATCGAACCAAATCAAAACAAAGCCATTCGACTGTATCTGACCCAAAACAAGTGCGATATGAAATGCGCACGGCGCGCAGTTCGGTGTTTAAGATTTCTGAATTCCTTTCGTACATTTTAAGTTTATTTATTTATTGATATCTAATGTAATATACTGTATTATTATTTGTTCTGTTTGTTGAATCGGGGTTTTCTGTATATAATCACAGTGCGAGATAGCTATTCGAGACTACTCTTGAGGATCCAGTCCAAAATATATATCATAGCGTTTGATGAACGGATATCGCGAAATTCTTGAATCGTCATCGAAGATAAAGACACCATACACACTTCCTTTCCCAAGCATCGTAAAGTTCTTGTTCGGTCAAGTAATTGAAACTTTGTTTGTTCATTGTGTAAACAGACACGTCCACTGGCTGTCCGTAGCTGTTATTTCAGTCCTTACTTGTCTGATCAGTTGCCAGCGACTGTTGCCGGCGCATTGTCACTCGTCCTTGGGGATGGGATGACTTTCTTTACCGATAGGAAATGACGGATAGTGTTGCTATCAGTTGTATCGTTGCTTGACCTCTGGGAGAACGCAATTATCGCGCCTTAGTTGAAGCCAAGGGTATACTCCTGTTTGCTCAGCTGCCAAACTCTGCCGAGTACAGTCTATTAAAATACTATTTTTTTGGCAAGTATTTTAGCTCTGCATTTTAACCTTTGTTCTCGATTTTGCCTTCTTTCTACCTCAGCACAGACGTAAAGATAAAGAGGTAGCGATTGTCTGTTAGTAGACGACTGAACAGTTTAGAATCACCCTTGTGTTGTCTCACTTTCTTCCTCTACATACAGTGGTACCTCGTACTTCGAACTTATTCCATTTCAGCAGGCTGTTTGAACTCTGAATTGTTCGAAGTTCGAATCGAATTTACCAATTAGGCATACTGTGGTGTTTTGTACTTCCGTAATCCGTTCCACGAGATTGATCGAACCCTCTGAATTGTTCGGGGTGCGAATCAATTTTTTCCTTCAGGAATAATGGGAAGCGAATTAATCCGTTCCTAGGCGCTAATCCGAATCCATCTCGATAAATTTAAACAGCAAATACACATAATTCAAGGTAAAAATAATTAAAAATTAAATAATAAAATACATGTATTCAACTTTGTTTTGCTTTAACTCGGTTAAGACAAAATTCCAGTGAGCCCGAGTTCTTGTATTCTAGTCGAAAGGCGCCAGTTAGCTCATGGACATCAGTAAAATCCATTCTGGTGTTAACGAAGTTTCAATTTCAATCACAAACTTACTACCGTGCATCATAGGCTTTGTTGTTAATTTGCACGGTTAACAAAGTGTCAATTTCTCCAGCTCCAGCTCGACGTATTTACGTGTGTATTATGTGGTGTGAATACCATAATTAAAACTGCTACTTTTTCCACGGATGGAATAAATTGAGTTATCTAAATATCACTCAAATTTGCTATTCATGCCCGTAAATTTGTTCCTCATCGACATCGACAATTATAACTAAATATTTTCCCTTCACCAGATATAGAATCCAATGCCCATCGAAACCATACGACATTAATTAATTGATCCATATTTCTCGACATTGTTTTTAATGTCTTACTTGCGTGACTATGCAGAGCTAGCAATGTGTCCAAGCCACGTGGGAAATACAGGCCCCATTTCAAACTGCCCATTAATTATTCATTTATCATTTTGTAATCAATGCTAAATGTATATGATAAATTAATGTAGTATACGCCACGAAGATATTTTACAATGTGTCTTTAAGAGTACACTCTCTTTGTAATATCAATATTCTTCAGCAAATATCCGTCTCGAAACAAATGCTGTTTATTCGTACCATATCAAAACTACATTATATATAAGCATAACGCAGCACATCACAATGTTTTGCAATTCAAAAGCAATTGTAAATTCCTTTGAATGCCTTGTTAAATTTTAGCCTGAGATTTCCTACAGAACAGAAGGATTAGAGTGCTAGATCACAATAGCTGTGGTATTAAACGGATAGACTACATAATCGCACGTATAATATTTTACCATTCATCATAAGACTTCTTAAAACACGTGACTCCTCGACTTTGCATAGAGGTTAGCATGAATTTTACGGTCCCTTTTTCAATCTCATGAATTTCATCCACAAGATGTCGCTCGTGTATCACAAGTA